>JASSUY010034412.1:33745-48655 GCA_032466535.1 Forpus xanthops
GTGAGAGGACAAGGGGTAACAGGTTCAAACTTAAACAGGGGAAGTTTAGATTGGACCTGAGGAAGATATTCTTTACTGTAAGGGTGGTGAGGCACTGGAATGGGTTGCTGAGGGAAGTTGTGAATGCTCCATCGCTGGCGGTGTTCAAAGACAGGTTGGACATAGCCTTGGGTGACATGGTTTAGCGTGAGGTGTCCCTGCCCATGGCAGGGGGGGTGGAATGAGACTGTCATAAGGTCCTTTCCAACCTTAACTATTCTATGATTCTATGATTATTTTGGAAGTATCTTTGCCGATACAACACGGAACACCTAAACAGGATTGCCCAACAGATAATCAGTCTGTAGGTCATTTTACGAGGTGCACTTCCCAAACTCAGTGGGATAAGCCCCCATCCTCCAGTTTAGATGGCATAGCAAAATATACTCCAAAATCTGGAACAACCAAGTGTGAAGGCAAGAACATCCTACACATGAATATATTAAGCTCCAGCTGTAAATATGTTTGACTCTTCTATTTTGATAGACAGCTCCAGACCCCTGTAACTCTCATGTTTAAATTCTGCTTATAATGTTCAGTCTTTTATACCATATAAAAGATGTTTTCATTATATCTGTGCTATATGTTAACTTAAGTGGAAACCTTTCAATTGTTTTTCACTTTTGCTTTCTGGACCTATTGCTACTATTTCATTGTTGCAATGGAGAAGGTGAATAAAAAAATCGTATTTTTTTCTGGAATGATTTTAAAAATACAGTTATTTTCCTGCTAGCATCTTTTTGTGGTTGCAAGAAGGGACAAAAGGGAAGCCAAAACTCATTGCGATGATCTTCATAAATTTTTCCTGAATCTTTGCATGGGAAGATTCCAGCATGCAGATGACAAGGTTTCTTACACCAAAAAGTCAGCCTGAGCTGTAGGCTTGAGGGACCACTGGCTTCTTTGTCTGTCCTTCGCTTGTTGCCATTCTCTCCCCAAAGGATCCTACTGAAACTCTGCCAGCCTCTTCAAAGTGAATCTCATTATATAGATGAAGGGATGGAATGATATATTTTGGCCTGCAAGGCCTTTCCCAGGCATTTGTTGCCCAGGCACTGTGGTCTGTCCTCACCAGGTATATTTATTTCACATGTAGCTCCATGTGGGCAGAAGTAAATTCAGTGAATGGAGAGATGTATTCTTTGATGAATGGCTAGAGTGTCTGCTTTTTACTGGTTGTGTTATGGACCTGACCTTCTGAGTTACCTTCAGCAAGCTGCTCTCCATGACACCCAGGGCTGCCTCCTAGAATAATCACAGTTAATTGAAGACCCTACAGTGTGTACTCAGTAATTCTAATTATTCCATCAAAGTGCATTACTGTGTTTCTGTCTCTATCGAGTGTAATCTGCCGTCAGGTTGTTAATTTGCCTAGGTTTATTAAAGCTTCTCACAGTCCTGTCCAGATTTGATTTCACTGAACAATTCTGTTACCTGAACATTTCTCACCTACTTTTCTTTCCCAAATTATGTTTATTGCAACACTTTTCGCATATATTGGTTCTGGGATTAATTGCCCCATACTGGGCTTTCAGGTTTTCCATTTCCTCTATTACAAATCTAGATATGTTTGTGTATTAACTAGCACTTATCAGGGTGTAAATCACACTGTGTCTCATTGCCAAAACAGATCATCAGATGTAGGAATGCTTTTTATCCAAAATGTTTGAAAAAAACACCTTTCTCTAAAAAGCCCAATTAGATCTGTCACAAAGCTCTTTCCTTCAGGAGAGCTAGTCAGATATTTCTTTTTCTAAACTCCATATTTTTCTAGTCCATTAAAAGGCATTTATTTTTACAATGCCTCTTTACACAATTTATTTAATCTGAAATATATTTGTACCCTATTTCAATGCAAGCTTCTAGAAGCTGTATACTATTTATAGGAAAGATTCATAAGTAGAATTATCTCAAAGTGCCCCGGGAAGTTATGAATGCTCCTTTGTTGTCAGTGTTCAAGGTCAGTTTGGACAGAGCCTTGAGTGACATAGTTTAGTGGGAGGTGTCCCTGCCCATGGCAGGGGAGTTGGAACTAGATGATCTTAAGATCCTTTCCAATCCTAACTATTCTATAATTCTATGACTTTATGAAGTGCCCAGCCTTTGGCTTGTGTGGATTTCTTCAGCATTCTTTATCTCTGAAGTAGGACTTGAAATATGGTGAAGTGCCTAAATTTGACTGAAATCGAAAGCTTTCCTATATACAAGAACTTTGATTGGTTTTTAATAGTGAAATTATGTCTTGCTGTTAATCTAATAGCATGATCCAAAAGTGTCTTTGAGAGTAATTAACTTCCAATAAGCTGCAAAAGACTTGTCCAAAAAGGTGGCAGCACTGAATTGCCTGCAGCCCTAAGCAAGACTTTCCTGATGCTCCTTCACAAGGGACACCAGTCATGGATGTACCATGATGTGTGTAGGAAGACAAAGCAACTCCCTCAGAAACCTCTGTCTCTTTTCAACCTCCAGCCCCAGAAGAGTGGCAAGAGAGGCTGAAGAAAAAAAATCCTTTGCCAGACCCACCATACCACACCTGATGTGGGGACAGATCCCTCCTGGGGTTGTTAAGGCTCAGCACATTACTCAACACCCCTGAGCCCCCAGTAACCCGTTGGTGGCTGCACCAGATACACAGGGATAATCCTAGCAATTTAAAGTCCTATTGCTCAAATAGGGTAAACACATTAGTTTAGTTTATTTCTTTCCCGCCTCTCATCCCCTAGCTGGTGGCAGCATGAGTTTTTTGCTTAGCTTTGGAAAGGAAAGACAGCCCTAAACACTCAGGGCTCTGTTCTACTAGACAGAGATGTGTCCATAGAGCTTCAGTTTTTTAGACAAAGAGGAAAGAACAGAACAAGACCTAAACCTAGCTGCTGGCTCTGTTTGAGGAAAAAGAGAATAAATAAAGGAAGATATTTTGAGCTCACTAACAAAGTCTTAGTTTTTGCTTATTTAAAGAGAGGTCTGAAACAAGGGCATAGCAATACAGTGTAAGCATCATATACAGATCATGCAAAATATGGAGGGATTCGTGTGCGTGTGTATGTACGTTGAGTGTGATTTACCTCTAATAAACCAGCTTGGTAAACCTTTACTGAGAGACTTAAATGGCACCCAATTATCACCATGTCCTCCTCTCCCTGTTGAGCAGACTGCTAAGCAGGTCTAAAAGGTGATTTGCCCGCTCTTTCAAAACCAGCATGGGGTATTCATTGTACAGCATGGCAATTTATTTTGCAAGGAAATTTAGCTTCCTCATCAAGTCAGTGAGTTTTATGCAACCTGAAGTATGTAGATAGACATAGAAAAGCAAGAACTGACTATTGTAAATCATTACCCTGGCAGGGGTCCAAAGCCCTTAGGGCTTCAGCTGTTACACAGGTAAAGGAGTTATAAGTGTCTATATAACTAATTCACTTTGGTTACAAAAAACAATAATATACCTGTGTAAGTCAGTCAGGTGAAAATTAACGTGGTTTTCTGGCAATGACTGAAAATGATCTAGTCTTCTGTATACAATGTGGAAAAATGTTATGAAATTACAGGGATAATACACTATCATACAAATAATAGAGGAGATTTAGGAGAGGTTACATCAGTAATCATATATGAACTCCAACTGACACATGCCTTAATAGAAAAGCCTGGGGAGGTGGAAATGGAAGCATATCATAAGAAAAAAAATCTCATTATTAAAAATACTTTGTTTCAATATAATCTTATTTATGTTAAGTCAATTTTTAAAGACTCCACTCCACAATTACCATCATAGTAAACAAGAAGTAATGACTTTTCCTCGGTTTTGTGTTGGAAATAAGAGTAAGAATACCTTCCCTTGGGTGACGTGTTTTAATCAGATTGGGTTTTATAAGGCCTTTTTCAAACCGATCAAAACAGCCTGAACCATGTCAGAGAAAGCTTGATGCCTAGAATAAGCTTCAATAATATTTCACAGCTGATTTATTTTTTTATAGATTTGTCCTTGAGCAAAAGAACATGGTCAGTAGGACCCTTGTATATGTTGCTGTTGGACATAGCACAAAAGAACTATAATCACTACACCAATACCTAGTTGCAGTACTGGAAAGCACAGAAGGAAGAGTAATGGGGAAAAAGAAACATGAATTAGCCGAGAGACAGCTGGTGTGCTCCAAGCTCCCTGCTGATTTAAAAGAGACCACGTTCTCTTTTCCTTGGAGAAGTTCATTGGTTTAAAGTGAAGGGAGTTATTTCACATTTATGAAGCTTGTGCCATTTGTAACCTCTGAACAGAATCACACCCAACAACTCTCTTTAAACCTGGAAAAGGTCAGACATGGAGCTCCTTCAGCCTTTATTATTAAAAGCTTCCTGCCCGGTTTTACTGTAGAAAAGAGGCAGTGACCTTACTCTTAATCACATCAAAGACTCTGTGCTTTAACTTACTTAAAAGACTCCTTACACAGGATAGCTTCATCCAAGGAGTCTTTTGCCAGACGACGTTAGTTTTAAAGCAGCTTGCAAAATATCCCTTTGGTTGCACACTACAGCTGCTGACTAAGCTGCCTCTCTGCTGCCTGCAGTAAGGCGACTGAGAGAGAGGTCTGGGGAATCTGCAGTCAGCCAAATCTATCCCACATGCATATAAAACGTAATGGAAATCACTTGTGAGGCCCTACCGAAGTACATGTGATTTAGCAACGAGGCAAAGTACTTGCAGAATCCTGTCTTTCATGCTTTCATTTTTTAATGCTGCAGCCTGAGCAAAGTTAATCTTCTTAATGAATTAAAATGGAGGAATAAGTAGCTCCTCTGCTTGCACATATGTTTCACCAAAATGCCTTTGCTGGGTTTCTGAAGTGCACAGGACCTCCATTTTTTACCTGCTGCTGGAATTCCTCTGTTTAAAAATGCAGCAGATGCAGCATGAGAAAACGTTTCTGCTGTGAGCAGTGTGCTGAGGCTCGGATAAGTGCCTTGCCATATTTGCTCTTCTTTGTACTTGGGGAGATTCTTATTTGTTTGCTTTTATGCTTCTACAACTCCCTCCTTTTTTTTTGCATGCTGTTTCCAGTCAGGGATGGCTCTGTCATGGATGACGGGCTCTGAGCAAAACTTTCCGTTCTGAGTTTGGCTTTTCTCCACATGATTAGGTGGAGCTGAATGATGAACAAAAGGTCCAAAATCTGCCTCAGAAAAGCCCCTCTTGACTATTTCATCTCAACCCTTACAGTTTTGCCACCTTCACACCTGTGTGCATCTGCCCAGCACTACATGAAGATTGATGTCGTTTATAACATAGCAGCATGACTCAAGGCAAACCAAGGTTTCCCTTTTGCTTAAAAGACCCACTGAATCATTCACCACTGCCTGGGAAAATTCCCTGAACCAATTTATTATATCTAAAGAGAAAGCTAGATATGGCTGAGGGGAAGAAGGATGGTCCTGTGGGACAGAAGGGGAAAAATTAGCAAGTCCTGGTCCTTTCCATTGTCTTGGAAGGATAATGTCACCTCCATGCACCTCAGTTTCTGTAAACCAGGACAATACTACTTAGTGCTACTACTAATCTATTCAAATACTATGAGACCACATCACAGTGCTTCAGTGAAGACTGTCTGCAGTATCAAAGTTCAAGGTAGAAAGCAGAGCCCAGATGTGCACAACAGATGTGCACAACTCAGAAGAGTTTTGGATTTCAGAGAATCCTCTCTCTCTGATGGAAACACAATCTTGTTACTACAGACCCATTATCAGTGTGAAACATACAAGCCAAGTTTGGGGAGGAAAGAGCTGCTTACTTTGCTGCTCCTCTGGCTCTCCCAGGAGCAGGACTCAGGCTCCTGAGGAGCAATCCCTCGCTGGAAAGAGTGGCCACTCAGGCAGGTCTGACACACTGGAGGCTCCAGCTCCGAATCCCCTGGAGGTAAATGCATCACAGTGGACCCCGAGTATGTGAGGCTGGTGTGTGGGTGCTTCTCAACGCTGACCATCGGGCTTTTAATCCACCTTCGTACCTGCCAACACAAAAAGAGGTTATGGACTCTCTTTCTTTTATGTCAGCAGCTGGGATGGCATAGCAAGGTTTCTGATGCGCTTAGATGCACAGATTGGGAAAAATAACCAGATATCAATTTTCTTTAGGCAAAAGTACTAGGCCATGTCAGGGTGAACACATACCATAGCCAGGCTCTTTATGCTGAAAATCCTTTGCAGCTTTGTGCAAATCTACCAGAAGTTCATCTATAAGAAACATTTTCAGGCTCTATAAAGATATTAAAATACAAGGAAGACTGCTAAGAAGAGAAAGGCAACTACTCAAAGCAAGTACTCTCAGCTTAGACAGCTCAATTCCCACTTTGGAGAGAAAGCAGACTGTGTTTGCAGGTATACAATTGCAATACTAGCTTTCTGCAGTCCTTTTCAACAGCAGTACCTTTATTTCATCTCTGACTTCATATACTATCTCCGTCTTTTCTGTGCTTCCATCACTACATTCAAAAGTCAGTTTCTTATGTTGACCTGCCTAAAATTTTGATGCTGACTACCCTAACCTGCTTTCCTCTGCTTTCTAGTCTCTGTAGCTCCCTGACTAGGACATGGTGCACTACAGCAGGAAGGAGACTATGTATGAGCATAATATGCTGTGCTCACAGGGCACAGAGTCAGCCTTGTGCACTTTGTTTGCTCTTCCTTTCGCTTCTGTTACTCTTTTCTGCCATGTGAATCAAAAGTATTGGATTTTCTAAGAGCATAATTGAAGAGTCAGAGGCCTTCCTGAGCTCTTTCTCCAAATCATTTTGTACTGTTAAAGCAGAGAGATTATTATATGAGCTGTCTTATATTTGCACTAAGTCTGATCAAAATTCTCTTATTTGAATGTGAAGGATAGATAGAGATGCATCAGGATATGTTTTATTAGCCCAGAGTCAGCCAGAACTGCCTGCCCAACCAGGCTTTTATTGACAGGAGGCAGCGTCTTTTCTGTAGGAACTGAATCTCTTCCCAGTCTGTGATGGTAAGTTGGGCATGGCTACAAGGACTTACTCTAGGGTGCCCAGCACTCATCTGCTTCCACTTCCATAGGAAGGAGTTAGGAAAAGCACTTGGCCTCAGCTTTGCTATGCTTCATTTGGAGATGATATTTGCCATTACAGGGTGCTTTACATCAGGAAGATAAACATTTTACATTACATTAGTCATGAGCATAATGCCACATGTTTAACAATGGCAGTCTATTGCAACAACTGGTTACCAGGGTCACGTATGATAAACAAACAGAATGAAACATATCTAACCAGCCTTCTGCTGGTGACTCCTCCATGAGCAAAACACCGCAATCATCTTGCTGTGCTGACCTGCCGGAAATCTCAAGGTTAGGAAAACTTCTCTTTCCTCTCTATGGAAACCAAGAAAATAGATGTCCTTCTGCAAGAAAATAGATGTCCTTCTGCAGTCAAGTGAGCCACTTCCTGCTGCATTTCCCATTTTTTAGCAACATCAGTTCATGCGGACAATCTTAGCTGCTACTTCCATGCCCTCGAGTATCCTTATGTCAGCCGCCCTTCTCCTTACTGTAGCTCTTGGATGCTGTAGCTGGCAGGTGCTATGTCTGCTTTTGTAACAAATTTTGCAGAATGGAAATCAAAGTGATT
Source organism: Forpus xanthops (assembly GCA_032466535.1). Classification (NCBI taxonomy): domain Eukaryota; kingdom Metazoa; phylum Chordata; class Aves; order Psittaciformes; family Psittacidae; genus Forpus; species Forpus xanthops. The sequence goes on from JASSUY010034412.1 coordinate 41,419, forward strand.
AAAGTATTGCAAAATCGTTTTTCTGGGATGTTAAAACTAATGTAGGTTTTTCTATTGAACTTCTCTGCTTTTATAACTCATGAATTCCCTACTTATGCAGAGATTTCTGACTGACCATTTTCCTTATCCACATTCTTTCAGCTTCAGGTTGGTGGGTTGAAGTTGCAGGGGAAGGTTTTTTTTTTTTTCAGATTGAATTTCGATAAACATATTTTGAAACTGATCTTTTGACTCTGATAGATTTTAAACACATTTATTTTTGCCAAGCATAATTGATTTTATGATTGTTAAGCACATCATTAAATATATTATTCTCCCCAAGTAAATATGTGGTTGTGTGTCTTGATCTAATTCCAGAACTTGGTATTTTGAATAGAATAATTGTATTCCTGGTCAAAACCCATGCTTGATTTTCCAGGGTAGTTTTATTACGGAGGCATGTAATGTATTTAGTGGAATTCTGGGAGCAGTAAATGGCTGTTTATTTTGTCCTTTTCAAGTTAGGCCTGATGATCAGTTAAGTGTTTCTGGCCTGGTTCTGCTTTTCATCTTTGGTGTCCTACGTCTTCAGTCATATCATTATGGGTGCACACGGTGTGCAAAAATGTGCATGAAAGAAGAACCAAACTGATAGGACAGAGAGGCCCAGGCTTCAATGAGCTGCAGGATCAGTTTTTCTCAAACAGTCAAGGGACATGGACCCAGTGTTTCACTTGAGAATACTCAATTCTGTACAGCAACAAGTCAGGCAGGAATTCAAATGCAAATCTGAGTTCAAAGTTTCATTAAGACCCAATGATACTTGGTTTTATAACTGCAAATTCAGGACATTTACAGTGACACAGTTAATCAATAATTTCTGTTGTAGCTTTACCTGCTGTTTTGCTACTTTTTTTTCCATTTACACATCTCCAGCCTGCCTGTACGTTAAGAAGCATTCAAAATGTAACCTAGGCACTCCTGATATAGCAAAGTATGTCTGTAGCAAATGACCTTGTAACTGTACCTTTTAATGGCAATGAAATATACATTCAGTAGCATAACAATCATAAATTAAAAATTATCCACCAGTACTTCAACTTGTAAGGATGGTGTTGATGACAGAAAGTAACAGGGCATGCAATTAATGGAGCTGCATATACCTGAGTGTAGGAGGCATCTTCTGGCTCTAGCACCAGCAAGTGGTCCCTGACTTCAGGATGAAACTTAAACAATTTTTCTTACTATTGTTTATTCCAGGCTGACTCATGGTTTTAACTAAGGTTCATACCTTATTGTCTGAATGACTTTTTACTGCTTAAAAATATTGGATTAAACTGATGTTTTCACATGATAGGTCCATATTATTTATTCATTACAGCCTGTACTAAGAGGTAAAAAAGAAGTAAGATTAGAAACACAGATCTGGTCATATTGTTGTTCTGCTTAATGCAACAGAGTTTTGAGGAAACTAAGGTGGGAAAATTTCATGTGCATTCAGCCTTGAGATTGAATGGACTAGCAGAATTTTACTGATTTTTCCTTTTAAATGTCTGGAGCCAGTTCAAGTAAGTTAGCACACCCACATTTCAAATGCACTGGCAAGCAAAAAGGTTTGAAATAATTCTAGTTTTCATTTGCTGGGTCGGACCAAGTTCAGGTTCATATACCTGCAGCCGCAGCTGCGTGTTCCAGGATGCCGTGCTGACTCAGTGAAACACACATAACTTTTAAATAACCCTAACTGAGTCATTCTGAAAAGTAATATATAATGTACAAACGTCAATGGAAACTCAAGACCTGCATAGCTAAATCCAGGGAAGTTGTTTTTCTTTCTGAAGTCTTTACCTGTGACTTAGGCTCCAAGCCAGGGCTCTGTACTGCCTGCCAGCAAGCACAGGCCTGCCCAGTGACTGCTCCAGGGGAGCCAAGCAGGGGCTGCCACTTCAGTGGGTGCCAGTGTGCTACATCAAGAGCTGTCATGTTTGTTATTTTTAGAACTTGCTTACATGGATGATATTAATGATTAATGCCTGCTGGCCTGAACATGTATTGGGTAAATACACAGTCAACCCTTGTGTGAATGGCTTGGTTCATAACTAAGATGGACTTGCTCCATTCTGTAGCCATTTCCCCAAGTTCAAATTTCAGGGTTTATTCTGCATTGAAAGGTCCTTGAGGACTTCAGTGACAGGGCCACGAGGATAACCAGGGGACTGGAGCATCTCCCATATGGAGATAGGATGAGAAAGTTGGGGCTGTTCAGCCTGGAGAAGAGAAGGCTGTGTGGAGACCTCATAGCAGCCTTCCAGTATCTGAAGGGGGCCTATAGGGATGCTGGGGAGGGACTCTTCATGAGGGACTGTGGTGGTAGGACAAGGGGTAATGGGTTCAAACTCGAACAGGGGAAGTTTAGATTGGATCTGAAGAAGAAATTCTTTACTGTGAGGGTGGTGAGACACTGGAATGGGTTGCCCAGGGGAGTTGTGGTTGCTCCATCACTGACGGTATTCAAGGCCAGGTTGGTCATAGCCTTGGGTGGCATGGTTTAGTGGGAGGTGTCCCTGTCCCTGGCAGGGGGATTGGAACTAGATGATCTTAAGGTCCTTTCCAACCCTAACTATTCTATGATTTTATGGCATCTTAATGTTTTTGCCACAGTGGAGGCAATAGGGAGTGCTAACAGTTGGGGATGGATGGAATGGATTGTGGAAGAATTTATGGCAGTGGCTTTGTTTACAAGGGAAATGGATGTAAAGCCATAACCTATTAATCTTCCTGTATTTTTCTTTGTCTGGTAATGCAGTCTCAGCTTTGTTCTGGACACAAACAGCTTTTGGATTTAACTTTGACTTGTTTTTAATGTCATAGTTCCAACAAAGCTTTTGCCAAACTTCACAGTACTATTTGTTAGTACAGTAATCAGGTTTTCTTGCTAACACTGTAAAATCATTTTTCTTAAATTTTTCCTCTCATTACAGTTAGGATATGTTCAGTGTGATAACTTTTATCATTCTACTTTTCTATATGATTTCTACAGTATTTATAACCTTCTGAACAGAATAAAAGTTCACAAGAGTAAATTCTATAATTTGTGAGGGTTATAACTTCAGTCATATTAAGATGTGCTCATAGCTAACCTGAGCATTTTTAAAGGGGACAACAGAACACTGTACTAAGTTTTAGATTTTCTATGTAGTCAGTGCAAATGAGCTGCTTTAAATGCAACACTGCTGCTATACTTGCGAAGTCTGAAAAGCTGAACTTTCAATACGATACGGGGGACAAAACTTGTTTTTCCTTGCAGTTACAACACCAAACCACAGTTCTGTATTGAGTGACCAAGTGTACACTCGCAGTGGCCGTCTTGTTAAACCACCACTGAGTTTTTGGTGTGGGCAACGTGAGTTTGTTGATCAGGACCTAAATGTTACCTTAAAATATGGTGGAACTGATTATTTGAGCATGGTAAGATTCTTTTGCTTGTTGTTTACTTAAATGTATCCTAAATATAATGAATATACTTGGCTAGGAATCACACAGAGAGTCCAGCTCTTATAAGTACTTGAAGAGACAAGAAGTCTTGAAAGCATTATAGAGATATTTTAAAACAAAAAATAGTCTTAATCTCTGTACTATCAGGTAATCTGTAGAATGGGAATCATTGGGAATTACTTCTGGCAAAAATGTTCTTTTTTGAAAGATAAATTTGTCTGAGAGGAAGTTGCAGACGGACGTTTTTGGGTCACCGGGGTTCACAGGTAAAATGTTTCCAGTAGTACTGTAACACAGACTCCCTGCCCCAAGGTTGTAAATGCTGCCATGCACCTCTCCCCACGTGGGGTTTCACATCTATTAGGGCCACATATTTCCTCAATTCATTACCCACCAACTCAAGCAGTTCTAGGTATTGAGATCTTAATTTAGGGTTTACGGTATTTAAATTTAAAGGAGTCCTGGCTAAGTTGCTTTGGTTGTATGCATTTGCATAAGCACCGGTGTCCTTCACATAGTATCTAGTAGATACCAGTCAATGTAGGTGACTTTTAAATCTACCAGTCCTTGTAAACATTTGGTGTTTTCAGATCTGGTGTCAGTAGGCTTGGTATGTAAACTTTTGCAGAAGTTTAGACTAAGCTGTTTTATTTTGAAGCTTTATAGTAGTAAAAAATCCCAAAGACAGACGAGCTCCACCTCAAAGAAGAATAAAACAAAGAAACTAACGAGGGCCACAGAAGAAATGTCAGAAAGACAAAGTAAAGGTAAAAAATGGTTTATCTTTTAAAATTATTGACTGAAATCAATGAGATTATGAGTTGGGTGCTGGAGTGGTATGGTGATGTCCTGTTGATGCAAAGAAATGATTTTAGTCTTTTAATGTTCATAGAAGCAGCAGTCAACCAATTACCAAAGTAACATAAATGCCCTGTTTTACAGTTCCAAATACAAACCATGTTTGTAAATCACCTTATTTACTAAAGGGAACAGACTCCTTACTGGAAACTGGAATTAAAGGATTATAAGTGTTCTGACGTTCCTGCTCCTGTAGTTTGGGTCTCAGTGTGACTGTTACATGTAGCTGGAGAGAACCTGAAGAGAAGCAGAGTTCGCCAGCCCAGGGAACTGCTGCTCTGGCTTTACTTTTTAAGTTGGATGTGTTAAAATAAATGCCTATGTAGGCAAAAAAAAGTATATTAACAGAGCTTTAAAACCTTTACTTTTAATAGAATTTGGGAAGTAACAGAATCCTGAAAGCATTGTAAAATACAAAGCAGAAGTTTCTCTTGTAAAGTAACTGTCAAATTCCTTGCAGAAAAGTTCTGTGTCGCACAAGTAAAGCTTTTGGGATGTCAGTGTTTGCTCAACCCCAGCCACTGCATTTTAGCAACATTTTCTGTTTACTATTTTATTCTCTATCTCTTCAATAATTTAATACGGTTTAATGTGAGGTGACCCTGCCAATGGCAGGGGGGGTTGGAACTAGATGATCTTAATGTCCTTTCCAAGCCTAACTATTCTATGATTCTATGATTCTCTTCTGAAGCCTTGATAATCCTAATCTTTTCAGTCATCTGGGAGTAGTCTGTCATGGAAATTAACTGAGCAGTTAGAGGATGTCTCTTGTTGACAAGGGACCTTCCAGCTGATAGTTGCTCTCCCTCTGAGCAGAGGGACACTTGCTCAATGTAAATGTAATGCTTATAACCAGCTTTTTGTGATGTACTCTTTATGAAAGTTTTGTAAATGGATTTTCGCTTCTTGACTGCCATGCAGAGGACTGGCCTGCCTTCTGGGACATACTGTTATGTCTGTATTGTATACCTTCTTGTTCCTGAAAAACTGAATCTCAAATACATTGGAGTGTACGTGTGAGGGCAGAGGACTCTAATCAGTCCTTCCAAGATGTGTGTGTGGGAAAAGAGATGTGGTGATCTCAGGAAGCTTCACTAGGTGCTGGTTTTACTCAGTCATCTTTTATGAAGTTAGGGGCTACAGACTGTTAAAGTGGAAAGCAGTTGGCAGATCTTAATGAGCATGGGTTGCATGGTACCCTGTAACAGGCTAGTTGTTGCTGGCCTGAGAACACAGTAATGATGTATGTTATAATGTGTGGTGTTATACTGACATTATCTCTTTCAGGGAAAAACAATGAGAAAGGGGTAAGTTCCAAAAGAGAAGTCAAATCCACTGGGAGCAGTAAGGACAGGCACTTCGTTTCAGATGATGATGTAAGTGATAGTGCAGTCAACAGTGCAAAAACTAAACAGCTTTCTGTTAAGCTGACTCCCTTAAATATTGGAGCACTAAACAAATGTAGGAGCAGAATCCCAGCAACATCAAAGGAAAATAGAGAAGCAGAACATGGAGAATTGACTATGCATCAGGAGGCTTACAAGTACTCTTTAAGGTCAGCCCAACGTCATCAAGATAAGCGCCCAACAGAAGAACTGTCAAGCAAAGATGAGGAAGAGGAATCCAGTGAAGACATCCCACTGTTTGTCAAAAGGAAAACTAAACCTTTATTGAAACCAGAGATTCACAACTCTAAATCTTCCTCTAACTCTAGAAGGTCACAGGATGATGCAAACAAGGTGTCCTGTGAGCCAAGGACAATGAAACACATGACTGCCACCTATAATGTGCTGTTGAGGCCAAGTGTACCCAAATCCAACGACGGTTCTGATTTACTTGAAGGAGAAACACCTTCTACTAGGTCTAGAACTTCCCACCTGCCTGATAAGGCAGTGGGGACAACAAACAGAATCAACCCGCCAAGGTTCATTGAACCTGACGCTGAGTCTGAAAGCAGTGAAGAGGAGTTTCATATAGAAGAAAAGGATTTAAAACTATCTGATAGAAAAACAAACCACAAAGTTGCTAATACTGCCAAGCCTTCAGCAGCAAAATCAAGAGAATCTGAGAGGAAAAAGGTGCAGAAACCTCTACAGCTTTTTCCAAGGGCAGGTGATGCTTGGTCTGAAGAGGAATTACAAAAGCTCTACAGGCAAGTGCTTGTGCTGTTCTTACAGGGCAAAGTTCTCTTGGACATTGGGAGGTATATGCTGGGGGGGAGGTTAAGTGATCTGCATTTGGGTTTTTAGGATTCACACTCTAGAGTGTGACCCTAAACAAGCTCCTTCCGCAGTCATCAGTGTGAAGTGAGAGGAACACAGATACTAGGTGAAATTTTGTGAATCTACTCCTCTACCTGTTTTTCAAAAATTGTACTTGTTAAAAGTGATTAGCATTCCTAGGAGTAAAATTGAAAAAAACCAAGTAGGCAAATAATACAGTGAAAGTGTTCATATTTATGATTTGGACTGTATGTCAGAGGGAGCATATTCTCTCTCCTAATGGAATAAAACATTAAACATGATGTGTTTATGTATTTAAGCTTTGTAAAGGAGAGATTAGCTGTCAGAATGTTTAGTTTAAACATCATCCAATTACTTAAACTCTTGGGCAGTATTTAATACATACACCAAGTAGTAAAATGACCAGTTTGGGCTTTTTTCTTTTAGATTAGAAACCTGAAAAGGCATGAGCTCCTGTTTTGGGGTGAGGGAGGCTGTAAATACAGGAGAATAATAGGTAATGGAGCCATTACCTTAAATGGTCCCAATAAATTTGCATGCTTTAAAAGCATCTGAAGAAGACACCAGAGACACTAGTGTCCTTTCCAGGGAGGCAGCTGGTCTCCAGGTGCCTTCCTTGGCAGTGCTGTGCAGGTCCTGTGGTGTGCTGAAGGCTGTGGCTG
>JASSUY010034413.1:0-12379 GCA_032466535.1 Forpus xanthops
CTGAGGAAGAAATTCTTTACTGTAAGGGTGGTGAGGCACTGGAATGAGTTGCCCAGGGAAGTTGTGAATGCTCCGTCCCTGGCAGTGGTCAAGGCCGCGTTGGACATAGCCTTGGGTGACATGGTTTAGTGTGAGGTGTCCCTGCCCCTCACAGGAGTGTTGGAACTAGATGATCTTAAGGTCCTTTCCAACCGTAACTATTCTATGAATCTATGATTCTGTGTAAAACCAGATGAAATAATGGACAGAACAAATGGGGAGGAGAGGAGATGAGAACAGAAAAAGGGGCCAAAGAATCTCTTCCAAACAAGTACTTGGGATTTTTTTCATTACCATTGTTATCATTTAACTTTTGTATTCAGAAGGTTAAAAAACACTATAATTTTTTCACTGACTTTTCCCAGCATTCCCTTAGACCTCTTAGATATGCAAATACCCTCAAAATAATGAATTTAGGCTTCTAAAATACCTTTTCATTTCTTCACTGGATCCTTCAGGCATACCCTATGGCTCAACCTTTTTTTCTGAAGGTCAAGAGAGTTTTATTCATCTGACATAAGTAGTTTGATTGTGGCATTTATAACTTGAGTAATGTTATGGATAATAATGCCATTAGACATTTTTACAGCTTCAGCAGGAGTTCAGCCAGCAGGACTATCAGCCTGATAAATGCTTTAATCTTAAAGGTTGTATTGCTACAATAACCCTGAAACTTAAAGCTGCTCCTTGAAACTATAGCATGGCTAAAGAGATGGAGAGTGCCCTCTGACATTTCTAGGTTGCTAAAGAGCTCTCGGGTTCCGCATGCAGCTGTTCTGAATTGGAAATTACTGTAGTACTTCATAGTTTTAAATTAATTGGGGGCAGTTCTACTTGAAAGAATTAACTTTAGATTGAGATGAGACTGTTCTCTGGGTAATGAGTCCCAACATTTTGTTCCTACCCAATTATAAAGTATTTCTACAGGTTTTTAGGACTCATACTGCTATTTTTAGAAACAACAGTGAATTTCATCTCCTCTGTTTAGGTGTTTTGCAGTTATAAAACCCCTACAAGACTGCTAGAAAAACTAATCTATAGAGTAAGCTGAAAGTAGTATAAGAAGCTAGCAGTGACAACTGGTAGGATTTTGGCTTTCTGGAAGAAGTTTATTTTCTAGAGATCTAAAAGCATAGTTATGTTCTAAAAGCAGATAGTGAAAGTGGCTGTGCACAAATTATGCATGTTAAGTAGTTAATATAACGAACAGTGTGAAAGGAGACAGGATGATACAAATGAAAGAAGACTAGAATAAAGGACCACAAGTGAAGGAAGCGTGAGATGAACAAAGGTCAAGTTACAGCTCTTATATCTAAAAGTAGTAATCTGAGCTCTGTAGCAAACTGTAGCAGCTGTTTTAACCCAGCAACTATTTAACAAAAATATTTGTAACATATAACAATTACAGTTAAGGCAGCCAAATACTGTTTTTCCATCTCTTGTGGTATGAAGCAACTCCATTGATTTTTCTCTTAAGATTATAATGACTTCTCTGGAGTTCCTCTGTTAAACTGCTATTCTAGTTTGCAACCTTCTGTGTTTCCTGATATCACCTTGATCATACAAAAAATTTTAGTGCTTCTTATTTTCACTAAGGCCTTTGAAGCCATGCTCCTTTCTGAAACTTTCAAATGGGCAGCCATGACTACTGCTTCTTTAGCTGGGTACTGTTGTGTAAGTGTGATACAATACACAGTCTGAATGCTGCAAGCCTGGTGTGTCATCACAGAAGGTAGAAAGGAAGATATCTGACAGTAGAGGTCAACAAGTGTGATTGGAGGCTTTGAACAACAGCTTAACCGGCAGGTGTTAAATAGGCTATGATTCTTCAGCTTGGAGAAGAGATGGCTAAGGGTTTCGGTAATAGAGGTCTATGAAGTTGTGACCAATGCTGAGAATGTAAGTAGGGAACAATTATACTGTATTTGTTTTAGTATTAGGAGGGAAAGGTTACCAAGTGAAACTATAAATTATCAAAGAAGAGGGAGTACTTTTTGTTGGAAGCTACATAAGTGTGCCGGGGAGGTGTCTGCTCAGTAAGTCCTGTTCTTTTACTCTTCCCCAAACACTTGACTGCTATTAGAGATAAGATACAAGGCTAGACAACTTCTTAACCCAGGCATATACTTTTTAGAATCTTAAATTTTGCAAGCACTGGAAATAGGTGGTAGACTGAAGGGCACATATAAAATTTGGCCTTCCTTTTAGCTTTTTGTCTAATGCTAGCTAGTTTTCAAGTTGATGACTGCATTTAAACTTGCTTTAAAGCATACTTGCCTCATATGAAATTATGTGATAACAGCAGCTGTGGCTAATGCATGTGATGTTTGGTGGATTTATTAATCCTTATTTCCTGATGGTTTTTTTTTAATTCATCAGATACGTAGGATCTTAAATTACTTAAAGCCTCAGACAGAATATGCTTATAAAAAAGAGAAATTATAGGTTCCAGTCAGTCTGACTTCAGCCAGTGTACATTTGCTGCATAGTAGCTTGCATTATCCTTTTTGTGTTTGAAAGGGTGGGTAGAAGCTCTTCACCCCTCCTGAATGTATAAAATATTGCCCTCTTCTTGGGCTATAATAATCTACTTCCACTTGATGGATCGTATTGCTTTATGTCTCTGCTTTTGGAAGATGTTCTCCCACCTTTTCTCAGCTCATGAACTGAATAACCTGTCTTCTTCTATTCAGCTTTCTATTTCTCACAAGCTATTTGAAATCTCTGCTAAGACCTCACTTTTGTCAGCTGTTCCTTTTTGATATTGTTATGACTGACATACCTCAGTTTCTGCCACTAATTTTAGAAGTTTCTGTATAATCCAAGAATACTTTAGACTCTGTGCTAGCTCTTCTGCCAGCTTGCTTCACTTGTAGTAATGACCAAGTTCAAATAAAGAGTAATGTGTCATATTAAAGTGAAGAAAATGCACCCCACTGTGAAATGTTACTTGCTCACAGATCTTAGGAACTTAAATCTAGACCCTTTTGCTTTAACTTTATTTTTTGTGTACATCTTTGGTTGTAGCATCCTATTGTGGCACCATTTCACTTCCTTGACTGCTTTGCTTTCAGTTAATTTCCAGCATAGCTAGTTCATTACAAGATGTATTTGAAAAAGGGAGGGTCCATGTTTGGCTGATGTTTGGTAGGACTGAGGTCTGTTCTGGTATTTTCAGGTACTGTTTGGCACTGCTGATGGGCAAGTTATTGTCATGGACTGCCATGGCCGAATGCTGGCCCATGTGCTTCTTCATGAATCAGATGGCATCCTCAGCATGTCCTGGAACTACCCTAGCTTCCTGGTGGAGGACAGCAGTGAGAGCGACACAGACTCTGATGACTATTCCCCACCACAAGGTAGTGTTGTGTGCACATCCTTCTGCTTCATCTTTGCAAGCACTCACAAAGACATCTTGAACTTCAGGCAGTTTTCATGCTGTATTTAAACAGCAGGATAGCCAGAGTTTCAAGCAGGTAGAGTCTGAAAGATGGTGCATTGCTGTGGAGGTAGCATGGGGAATGGAGCAGAGAGCTGATAGAGGAGAGTGGATTTGTCTCCAGCTCTGCCACCAGCTTCACTGCATGGCTTGCTGCTGCTCCTACCTCATCTGTGCTGCTCTGCCTCCATTTGCACAGATGAGATAACAGCACAAAGCTCAAAGGTTTTAGTGGGGGTGAGTGAAAAACACTAGATAGGAGCATAGCAGGTTTCACTAATAAGCAGATACTGTGAGGTTTTGCAGTGGTCCATATGTAAGAAGGTAGTCAGAGTGCAGCTGCAGAAGTTAATGCATTATTATTTAGATTCATGTGAAAAGACACCAGTACTAGACATAGTGGAAAATACTATATGTTTAATTTTGTCCGTGTTGCATAGGATTTTTATATGCTTCTCATAATAGTCCCATTCTTGATAGTCCTGACATAAAAAGCTCACTAAATTCCATAGAAGGATTGGAGATGAAAGTATTTCGTACAGTTACACAGTGTAAGAAGAAAGATGAGTGGTGCTGTCTAGAGTTACTAATTTCTGTGCTTAAGAGCATATTGCCAATTTGATGGTCAGGAAGAAATCCTTCCCTCCACTTAAGTATAAATATAACTCATTGGGAGATATGTTTTTATTTCAAACTCTTTGGAAGTAATCAGTAGCAAAGACCTAGGAGTCATAGGTATCCATGCGCAGTCAGCCCCATCCTTCTTAGTCAAGTAATGCTAATATTTCTTGTTAATGCTGTTGGTTAGTCTAGAAGACCTAGGTAAGATGTTTTGTGTTCTAGTGTATAAAATCTGAACTAAATTAGTATGTAAATTAATAAAACAGTGATTATAGAATGAAAATTTAAATATAGAATTGTAGAATACCAGGTTGGAAGGAACCTCAAGGGTCATCTGGTCCAACCGTTTTAGGCAAAGCATGACCTAAACTAGATGTCCCAGCACCCTGTCTAGCCAAATCTTCAAACTGTCCAATTCTTGGGAATCCACCACTTCCCTGGGGAGATTATTCCAATGGCTGAATGATCTCATTGTGAAAAATTTTCCTCTTTTGTCCATTTGGAATCTCTCCAAGAGTAACTTGTGCCCATTACCCTTGTATTTTCCATGTGACTCCTTGTAAAAAGGGAGTTTCCATCTTCTCTGTAGCCACCCTCTAAATACTGGAACATGATAATAAGATCTTCCCTGAGCCTTCTTTTCTGGATACCGAACAAACCCAGTTCTCTCAGCATTGCATAATAGCTAGAAATAATTCTGAATTACCGTCTCAGATGTGAACTGCTGACTCTTGCAGTTTTAACTGTAATTCGGATTCAGTCCAAAAATCTACCTTGTCCAGAATTGTGTATATATGTCAATAAATAGGCATAATAAGTGTATGTATTTACCAGTAGTGGTAGAAGATAATGTGATCATCTGATATAAGGGTAGCATATTTTAAAACTGAGTTTTGTTTTGGCATTCATGCCTCACTTGTGGTACTGTGTGAGATTTCTTACCTTAGAGGAAAAGAAACAAACTTCGAATTTCCTACCAAGCTTCTAAAGCAAGACAGAGGACAGCATGAACTTGATTTGTTCATTGTTTAGGTGTTTTTTAGATGCTGAGTTTCCAGTTGGAGGATGATGAAGTTGCAGAGTACACAGATGAGAACTTAAATGACCCGAATGTGCTAGCTCTTCTGAGTCAGTCAGGGGTGGGTGGACTCGTTACAAGCCTACAAGCCTATTTTAATGGTTACCCAAACATGATGTGTTTTCTTGAGAGCAGATTGCAGCATAAACTTCTCAAAGGTGACAAGCCTTTGACTCACACAGGTGTGTAGGAAGGACTGGAAGTTTGATGAGTTTTTCTGACTAAATTATATACACAAAGAAGTAATTACTAGACATATTTCTCAAAAATGCTTTCTGATCAGCTTTTTTGCAAGTTCAGGAAGCTATGCCACTTTTAACTGGCCCTGCCATTCTTGTTCACTGAAAAAGATGCTGGCTGGGCCTTGAGGGGAGCTTTACAAGGGGCAGTAGCATCTCCTCTCAAAAACTGTAAACAAGAGTTAAATGGCGAGCACTACAGATGATGATACTGTCCATGAAGTATTTGAACAAGGGAGTTTCAGGGAATGGTGAAAAACAAGCCCAGAGGAGCAGAGATTTTGCAGAAATGTCCTGTCTTTAAGCCAGCTGATCCATTTGGGCTCACCTCTACATGTGAGGGTATTGGATTCTTTTACGCAGTATCCAATGCCTATCTCTTAACATTTAGAATACAGTAATTTGTGAAAAGACAGTATGTTCTTTTAGAAGTTCTTATAATGTCCCTATGTGACTCCAGGAGGTGTCCCCAGCCCTTGACCAAGCACAAAGTGTAACTAACAAATAGCTTTTAATGTGGTTACATTGTTTATTGCACTGGTTTTCAACTGGGGTTCCAAGGAAGCTTCCAAAGCACTGGCTTTCAGTTTGTGGACACTTTGAAGAATTGAGAGTGGAGACAGATTGAAAACCCTCACTGTGTAAGGTAATAATATATGCATAAATCACTTTGGATATACTGTGGTAAAAATTCACAAAGTAAAAACATTGGGGCTTCATAAAAACAGACAACTAACTGGTAGTTTGAGGCTTGGAACCAGTCCTGATGGTGGCAGGCTGAAGTAGTGTATTTCAGCCTGAATGTAATTCCTTGGTTGCCTTTTGCTCACTCCAGAGCCTTGTTTTTTTGCAGACGGACCAGCTGCATATCCAGTCCCGGTACAGAACACCAAGCCACTACTTACTGTCAGCTTCACGTCGGGAGACATCAGTTTAATGAACAATTACGATGACTTATCTCCTACTATCATCCGCTCAGGGTTGAAAGGTACAAAAGGAAGCCACTTCACCTCTTCCCTACACTCTGTTTTTCTTGTATTTGTAATGATTTGTGTTTGTCTCTCCTAACCCAGAAGCGCTCTACCACTGTTATTGCCGTTTCCAGCAGTGACACCTGCTGGTGGAAGAGCAGCGTTTAGCTCATAGAGTTTTTGTGTTGGAAATAATGTTTCCATTTTTGAGATTATGTTTTTATGTCAGTTTTGTAGAGCAACTGATCCATTTGCTGTTTTCCAGCTGAATGTGCTAATATGTTTATGCTTCTTTGTGTGAATGCCTCTGCTACATAACACTTCTTTGCATCTTTAATTCACAAGGTCTCCCTCCATGCTTTTGGTAACCAGGTATGAATTACAATGCTACTTTGACTTTCATGAATATTGAAAATTTGCTAGAGTTATTAATTATCAGGAAGCAAGTTATTCTGAGAGAAGGAAAATTCCACTGATGAATTGCTATACATCTTGCTAAGTGACGTGTATGAAATGCATGAATGTTTGTGCAATCAGTATTCCATGTAAAGTCTTTAATTCACATTGAAATTTTTACTGTTCTTACCTATCAAAAAAATCTCTTACTTTGCCAGCACTCTCAGTGCAATTTACAGTTCGTTGCCTGCAGAGGCATTTTAATTCACTGCAGCACATAAGTGCATACTTAAATATAGGTTCCATTGATTCTTTTTCAGCTCCACAGGTAAATTAGTTCTGTATTAGATGAAAAAAAAAAAAAAGAAACAAAAAACTTTTGGAGCAGACTCTTGGCTGTTCTGTAACAGTGGGATATTTTTGGTGAAGCGTTGCCCTAACACCACCCCAATAGTTTCTGCGTAATCTATTATATAGGATAGTCTTATGGCATAAAAGAATCACCTTTGAATTTTCTTTTCCACTCTTGCTTCCATCTGTGACAACACAAGAAGTGCATGGCTGGCAAAATGTAGCATCATAAGGCAACCCTGTGATCCAGAAAACTTCTTCAGCCAAATTTTTCCCTAAATTCTGGGAAAATTGAACCAATTTAGAGAAGCTTATGTTGCATCTACCAATAGGTCTGTCCAGCATCTCCATTATATTATAGTAGTTAGGGTAGGGGTAATCTTGAGTGGTCTTCCAGTCTAGCTTTCAGATGGAAACAGTAGGAGAAACAAAACCCGTCTTACTATCTGTTTAGAGCTGAAGGAACTCTGCCTTGCTGGGGATGTCTATCCTGTTTCTCTTTCCCCCCTGACTGTCACAAAGGGAAAAAAGTTTCTTAATTGCATCACTCTCCTTTAGGAAAATTTTAATGTGCAAGCTAGAGTAGAAGTATTTTTTATGAACTGTAAACTGGACTACGTCGTTTTCATAAGTAGACAAAGAATGTACAGCATCTTGCTGGACTGGGATTGTGTGTGAGACAGAGACAAGGGTAATTGAGATGTCACTGCTGTTTTGAAGCATTGTACAGTGGAAAGTATTTAACATATAGTTTTATATAGCACATGTTTTTTGTATTTTTTTTTTTTTTCTCAAGAGACTGTAATTTTACTGTTTTTATTACATGCAAGAATTTCCAAAACCACCCAGCTCAGGGTTGCCATCCTTTCCAGCCACTTGGTATTCTGCTGAGAGTGAATGGTCTTCAGTTATTGTCTGCAAGTCTTCATTCATGTGGCTTTGTTTGGAATACCGAAGTATTGCTTTCTGGTCTCTTCAGCAGATGTCCTTGTCTTTATGGGGTGCTATACGTTTCTCAGTGTATTTTTAAATCGGGCAACTGGAAAACTATTTTGAACAATAACAGTATAATTTTCCCTGTTCTGCTAGCTTTGCAAAGCTGTCATTTTACTTGAAATATTTATATAAAATTGATACAGAAAGACTTTTTCTGTGAGATGAGAATTGAGATTACTCAAATACAAGTTCTTCTTTTCATCCAGCTTGAACAATTCTCAATGTTTTCTCAGTTCTAGTGGAGGTCCTGAACTGTTCAGTTGTATCCTTTCTTTCTTTACATCTTTTAATTCAGTGATTCACAGTGCACTACTACCTGCAGAACTACTGAGCTACATCTACTAGTTATACTAGTTATCTACAACTACTGCCTGCAGAGCTATTGCATAGAATGCTCTCTTCAAGGTTTACTGAGGGATGACTGATCCACTGACTCACTTGCAGATCATTGCCTCATTTTTAATCTCTGTGATTGCTCCAAGACCTAGTGATGAGTTGAGCTATTCTACATCAGGTTCAATAATCACTGAAGACCCTGTTGGCAGTGTAAACATGTTGTAGAACCATGCAGGATGCTGCAGCCCACATCCACCCCTTTGCTGCCTTTACAGCAGCCTGGTTCTATGAGTTTTGTGGGAGAGAGAGGGAGAAAACTGCTGGAAACAGTAATCACTCCTCTCTGCATGGGAATTGACTGAAAGTTTTACCTGAAGTCATGTATGCAATGACATGTATCATTTTGGTAGCTGTGTGGTTAATCCAGTTACCAAAAGTGGAATCAATTAGCTTGCCTCTTTTGCTTGCCATTAATAGAGTCATTAGCATGCCTATCATTATATTCTCTGCGAAAGATGAATTAAATCCCATCGTAGATTACTTAGAGAGCTGAGAGCTAAGAAAAAAAGTGCCATACAAAGCCTAGCTGAGGAAAAATTATCTTGAGAAACATGTGTCTTGCCTCTGATATGTGCAGAAGCATGATTCCCGTGAGAAATATCAGAAAGTTGAAATAATACAAAACCCTTTTAAATTGCACATGAAAGTCCTGGAAAATGACAAGTTGACAACTTGAAACAATTTTGAGATCCTTCCTGCCAGCTCTCATTTCTCTTGTGCTTCTTCATTTGAAGACAGCTTCTCGCCCACAGATGTCTTCAAAAGGTTCTTGGCAGATTGAGCATCCCAGAGCACAAAAGTTTTGTCTTTGCGCTCACTTTGTCTTAGCACAGAATAGCTGCCTTTCACCTCTGGTTTAAGAGTAAAAAGGTTTAAAGACTAACCTAGTATTCCTTATATATGCAAATCTACCTCTGAAACACAAGCAGAAACACAAAATACTGTTTTAGTGTTTTTCTTGAAGTCTGACAAAGAGCTGGAGTATGTAAGGGTTCAAAATTAGAATCCCCTAATTAAGCTATGGGTGTTCCTCACCCTGAGGTGCCTTTAGGAGAAGTAACTGATATATATATTCATATCTGTGTACATGAGAGACTAAGTAATCCTTGCATGCTTCTGCTAAACTTCTGCTAGGCAGATGAGTAGATTTCACAAGTCAGGTGTCAAAAGAAAACCTATGGCATGGAAACCACATGTAATTATGGACAAAGTACAAAAGTATTTTTAGTTCGATATTAAAATTAAACTATAACTGAGTAATGCCATTGAGAACATGAGACACTGACAGCTACACTGCTTTTTCTCACTGCAGGCGTTTCCAGACAAATACTTTGCTGCTCTCTTAGTAATATTCTTAATCTCTGTATTAACTTGATTCCACTTATTTATCCCCCGAAGATGTGCATAGGATCTTCCACATCATTTTTAAGATCTCTAATAATTTTTTGTCCTTAGAAGCAACCACTGATTACCTTCTAGACTCACCATAGAGGCAGAAAAATTTTTGTGTTTTCCACATTTTTTACAATTTACAGCATAAAAAGACTCATTCTTGGAAGTGCAAATATGTGGCATATTTGCTACTATTTCAATTAAAGAATTTAGGTTTCTACATACTTAAGTAACTTTAGAGAGCATGATTTATTTGTCCAAGTCGCTTTGCAGCATCTGGAAATGCCTACTGTGATCATTGCAAATCATCTTTGTAATTTCAGATGTGGTGGTACAATGGTGTACACAAGGAGACCTACTGGCAGTAGCAGGCATGGAGAAGCAAAGCCAGCTGGTTGACCTCAGCAATGGTTCCCTATTGAAAAGCGCACTTGTCAAGTTCTACAATGTGCGTGGGGAACATATCTACACTCTGGAGACACCTGTGCAGGTAGGAGGTGTTTTTTAAGTCAGTTCTCAATGCTTTTCCGACATGTTTTTTCCCACAATAGCTGGTTGGTATAGACCTCCAATATGAAAACAGTTGCAAAACATCCTGAACACACTGTAGTATACAATATAGATAAAAATGTACTATAAATAATTATTGTTTGCATTAAGGTAGACATCTAAGAGTGCATCTGATTCAAAAGACAGCTGTGCTAGGTATTGTGACAAGTATATAACAGAAGCAGTCTATTTCCCAAAATCACTGGGCCGTGAATGGGCAAGATAGAACGAGGAAATTCTGTCATTTTGGAGTGATTAAGGAGAAAAAAGCTAGATAACTTGCTTGATGTTGAAGTAGATCCAAGAGCTAGACAAAAATATTCTAAGTCCAGTGTCACAACTACAGGATTAGTCTCCCTTTGTTATTGCTGCAATTTTCTAATGTACAACTAGTTGATCTGATGCAGTATTTAGATTTTTTTATGGCATCAGATAGAGGAGGTTGAATCAGAAAGTCTTGTTTCTATTCCCACTTTCTGTACAGACTTTCACTGTAACCTGAGTCGTTTTACTTGACAAGTAAATTTCAACACATGGTCTGTCTGCTGCTTAGGAGCACAACATGCTTCATAGGTCTTTGCTGATATTTCAGAACCCAGCTGAATATATCTCTACAGTTTATTTCATTTTCTGCAAAATAGGGATGACTGTTCTGATTTTTGACTCTTAGTAGTGAAACTTAATGAATTTATAATAATTTTGAAATCTAAAAATTAAGAAAAATGCTGTTGTAGATATATTTACTTAATTATGTTTAATGATGATATCCTTTATTATAATTTCTTTTCACTACCCTGATCTGAGATGGTTACAAAACGATGGCATAGTAAACCATCTGCTAAGCTTTTGTGTTTGCTTATATTTAGCATCAGCCTGGGCTTAATAACATTAGCACTCTTAACTGAGATAGAATTCTTTATTTTCATAATGTTTAAAATAATGATCTCTAAAGCCAACCTAAATATGTACAGTGACATCTAATGTTGATTTAGGTACTTAAAGCACAGCTTTCTTGTTTTAAACATAGCCCTTTGAGCAAAGTAGCACAGCTCTTTTGTCTCTGGATTGATTCTGCAGAAAATATATTTATACCAGTGTTGCTTATTTCCAGACCAGCTAAAAAGCACACGTTGTTCTGTTCAATACCAGAATACAGTATGTCCATGTTAGCTGTTGTAGCAGTGTAACACTCTAGTGTCAAGCTGTGAAGTCAAATTGTGGTTTAAGCTTCTGTTGTGGTTTGAGCCCAGTCAGTAACTCAGAACCACACAGCCACTTGCTCTCCCCCTTTCCCCCTTCTTCCCCCCACTTCCGGCTGGGATGAGAAGGAAAACTGAAAGAATGCAAACCCCACAGGTTGAAATAAAAACAGTCCAATGACTAAAGTATAATATAAAACTACTACTAATAATAATGATAAGGGAAATAACAAGGGGAGACAATATGAAACTAAAAAGAGAAATGAAAAAAAAAACAAACTATAAACACAAGTGACGTACAGTGCAACTGCTCATCACCTGCTGACCAATACCCAGCCTGACTTGAGCAGTGAACTGGCCTTCCAGGTGGCTAGTTTGGGTCAGGTGTCCTGTCTCTGCTTTCACCTAGCTTCTTGTGCCCCTCCTCACTGGCAGAGCATGAGAGACTGAAAACTCCTTGATAGGAGTAAATGCTACTGAGCAGCAACTAAAACATCAGGGTGTTATCAGCATTGTTCTCAGACTAAAGACAGAACAGAGCACTGCACCAGCTACTACCTTCATCACCTCTTGTTTCTCCCCATATCATAGAATATAGAATAGTTAGGGTTGGAAAGGACCTTAAGATCACCTAGGTCCAACCCCCCTGCCAGGGGCAGGGACACCTCCCACTAAACCATGCCACCCAAGGCTATGTCCAACCTGACCTTGAA
>JASSUY010034413.1:12479-26399 GCA_032466535.1 Forpus xanthops
CCATTCCAGTGCCTCACCACCCTTACAGTAAAGAATTTCTTCCTCAGATCCAGTCTAAACTTCCCCTGTTTATGTTTAAACCCGTTACCCCTTGTCCTCTCACTATAGTCCCTCATGAAGAGTCCCTCCCCAGCATCCCTATAGGCCCCCTTCATATACTAGAAGGCTGCTATGAGTTCTCCACACAGCCTTCTCTTCCCCAGGCTGAACGGCCCCAACTTTCTCATCCTATCTTCTTACGGGAGGTGCTCCAGTCCCCTGATCATCCTCATGGCCCTCCTCTTGACTTGTTCCAACAGTTCCATGTCCTTTTGATGTTCAGGACACCAGAACTGCACACAATACTCCAAGTGAGGTCTCACAAGAGCAGAGTAGAGGTGCAGGATCACCTCCCTCGACCTTCTGGTCATGCTCCTTTTGATATCACTTCAGCTTCTTTTCATGTTTCCAGCTCTTCTCAATTCTTCTCTACTTAATCAGCTGTAAGAAAGCACATACTGTGACCGATGTAAGGGCTAATTATTCTGCCATTATAAGAGTTCGTATAGGACAACTGACAGGTCATGCAGAACAGGTAACTGCCAAGTCCATCTGCAGTATCCCTCATAGTGGAAATACTAACATGAGCCTCCATGCTTTTTCCAGCTGCTGATTTTCACTGAAAATGCAGTATTTTAATATCATGAAGATTTCTTTCCCCATTGTCAACTTCAGATGAAAAGCAGCAGCTTCAGAAGCTGTAAGCCAGGTTGGAAGTGAAGGAGAGAGGGGTCAGGGGGGTTACAGTCATCCCTTTAATAGCACAGCAAGTCTTGTTTCTTTGGGAAAATCTGTGTATGTAAACCTGCCTAAAATTAGAGCCACTTCTTTTATTAAGTCAGTGTTTATCCTCTCTATTTAGTGAACATAAATTCATTTACTTAGCTTCAGGAGGAAGTGAGGAGTCTTTCAGAAGGACATGTGCTTCTGCTTATGTGGACTTCATGCTTCTGTGTATTTGAGTGCTGGTCTAGCAGTATCACCAGCTAAGTGACAGGTATGCTAGAACATTGCCAAGTATTTGGTTTACTAACAAAACCAAATAAAAATCACTATTGCAAAAAAATTGCTAGTAACTTTGTTATTCTCTGCCTCTGCTCCAAAGATGTGTGTGCAGAGATGACAGTGAGTCAGTGGTTCCAGTAATTCATCAGAGTAAATTAATTAGTTTTCTGTACCATGAAAGTCAGCCTTGTAATGGGATTTTATAAAAATCATCACTGGTTATTGAAGAAATTAAAGAAAATATTTTCCTCATCTCAGATTCTTCTGCCAAAACTGTTTCTTCTGAAGCAAGCAAATGACTGGAAAAGCAAATTTAGTCTTAATGAGCATTCTGAATAATCAAAAGAGTAAAGCAGCAACAAACATAGAAAGTAGGAGGTTACAGGTGCACAACTGATTTTCCATGTGGTCCTCTGTCCCAATTCTTTGATAATGCAGATGTCTGAAAATCCTATCAGTATAATATACTGAAGTGGGTTTGATTCTGCTGTTTGTCTGTCCTGTCTTTGGTAGGAGATTCAGCAAATAAGAAATTTTACTGTTTATAACAAAAATCAGTCTAAAACTGATGTACAATTTATATGCAACTTGGCTGGAATGTTACCTAACATAAAGTCAGTGCAGACCCCAAGGTAGAGCAGATTCGGGTACTGCAGATTAGCCATCTTAATGATGACTGTTGTCATGGTTCCCTTCAAGGTGTTATATACGCCATCTTCCCCTCCCATCTTCAATACACCTTTGGCATCCTTTGTCTCATTTGGTTAACTCCTGTAGGCTTTTACCTTCAGTATAGGAATTTATAGTTCATAAACCTAGTTTGCTGATTATAAAACCCAGATGGGAATCACACTTTTTTAGAAGTATCCAAGTGAATGCTTTGCATGAAAAATAACATTCATAAACAGAGTGATAAAGTTATTGTAGCATTATAGTCTCTCTTCTTCCCTGCTCTGAGACATCAGCCTCCCACCCTGACGTGCCACAAGAATGTATTTGCAGAGTGTAGTAGAAAGAGCTGAAAAAGCTGAAAGAGATGGAAAAAGGTATGGGTTGGGCAAATATGAAGCTTCTGCCACATGGAATCGAACTGGTTTGAACCTTGAAAGAATGAGGAGAAATTTCCAGAAGAGTCTTCAGAAAGTCACATCAGACTTCTATCTTGTAGTGAGGGGTGAGGCACTGGAACCCACTGCTCAAGGAGATGGTGAATGCTCCATCCTTGGCAGTGTTCAAGGCCAGGTTGGACAGAGCCTTGGGTGGCATGGTCTAGTGTGAGGTGTCCCTGGTTGGAACTAGATGATCTTAAGGTCCTTTCCAACCCAAACCAGTCTGTGATTCTATGATTCCATGATCTTATTGGGAGTAGTTCTATAAAATTAGATCTATATTGTGATTCCAAAGATTCCATGCTGGTTACTTATTTAATACAAAGCGCATGTCTTAAAGGTTGTTGATCAGCTGATGACTATTCAAAAATATGCCATCAAATTCTGCAAAAGTTAGCTCTTACTAAACTCACCCTTGTGTACATGAACACCAACCTTATGTACCAAAAATATGCCCATTTCTGTAGCTATCAGTTTTTTCATGGTCCTGCTTTTTCAACATCTTAAACTGTGATTACAACAGCAGGCTGCCCTGCTATTTACTATTGGAGGAATGTTGATTTCTTCCATTATTTGTTAAAATCCTCGCAACCTTTCCCCAGTATCAAGCAGGGGTGAGAACAATCAACTCATTTAAGTCTGTTTTATAGTTATGCTAAAATGCTGTGACCCAGTTCTGTCACTTCAGAATTTCTTGTCAGATGTGCAGGCAGGTCCTTATTGTATCAACTAACTCTACCTGCTGTTGGTTCTGAGTGGATACAGCTGCTTCCTATCTTCCCATTTAAGCTTTAAACAGAGGAGTCTTCCACAGGATCACTTCAAAATGACTTAACTGTCAGCTTTAACAAATCTGGGATTTTTTTTTTTTTTTTTTTGTCTGATGGCTGAAAGTTGTAGCTTATATTTTGGTTCCTTCTTCACTTTTTATAATTTCCATTTTTCATATGTCCCAGAGAAGACCAGGGGAAGAAGAATATGGATTTAGAAACTGTGATGCTGATTAAATCTGTACGCCTGTAATTCTAAAGTATATTTACATTAGCTTATGATTTTATACCACTATGTAACTGATGTAAGAACATACTAAACCTCAAGTGCAATGAAGGATGAGAGTGAACTGAGCCCGACATGTTCCAGAATCAGTTGTATAAGCAACAGGATTAGATGCAGAAAAATTGTAATTGCATTTTTATCAGTGTAATATTTTTAAACCCTAATTCAAAGTGGTGTACCAAACACTAAATCTTTATTGGAGAGGTTTCCAGGAGTCTTTGAGAAGACCCTCTTACTCTAAACCTGCTGTTCTCAGCAGCAGCCTTCACAGCATTTCACGGCTGCTTCTCAGCTGGAAATGTCCCAGCATCTGAATTGATAGATTTAAGATGATGTGATCCTGCAGAAATGTGGTAGTTGTGTAAAAGCTATTTTATTAAGGCTGAGAAGGAGGATGCAATTTCAGGTTAAATTCAGATCAAAAAGCTTTGAGATAAGAGGCTGCCTTTTATGCCAACCAACTGAGCTGACCTTGCTTATTTTCTCTTCAGTTATTTCACATAGAGTGTTCAGGTTTTGTTGCTTCTGAATTAACTTTGCCTTGCATTTGCATCACCTGAAAGCAATCCTATTTGGTTGTTAATGGATGACAGTAAAGCTTGAAAAAGAGTTTATTTTCTTACAGGAACAAAAGCAACCATCTAGAACTATGTGGTGAAACATTCTTTGGGATATCAATAAGGACTGCGATATTTTCCATATAGGCCATAAGGTCATCTCTGATTGCTGCAGAAATGGATTGTGATGAGGACTTGAGACATTTGTCTAAGCAGTGACTAATTTTGATACAATGGAATCTTGTTTTATTAGAATATTTAAAAAAAAAAAAAAACAACAAAAGAAAAACCAACCAACCAAACAAAAAACACACAAAAAAAATCCCAACCAAACAAAAAAAAAACCCAACCAAGCAGGGGCTATAAGAAACATCTGCATAAAATATCAAACAAAGCCACAGAGCAGTGTCATTTCTGACCACATCATAGCCTTCATTGCTTTTAGCACCATCAATCCCTACTAGTTAATATTATTTCCACTGTTAATGTGGGGAACAGAAGAATGAAGAAGTTACATTACTTTTCAGCAGCCAGCTGTGAATGCTGTGGCAGTACAGAGATGTGCATGCACAATTCACAAGAGCTGTGTGGGCACTGCAGCTCTTGTTCCTTCCAGCTTCTCTGGGAAAACGAGAGGGAAGAATGTGCATCAGCAGTGCAAAGTGAGAGTGAGCAGGCAACAGACATCAGTTTTACATACACATGCTATTCACTAGATACTATTTTGCAGTTGGGTTTTTTCTCCTGAGAAAAAATCGCTCTTGTCCTGGGCTTTCTGGCCCGGAATATCATTTTTCTTTCATTACCGGTGGGACTCCCAGTACCAGAAGATAAGGGATTAGTCCAAGCAGTAGGCACGCCCCATGGCTCAGGATTTCTGAGCACAAAGCAGGCAGCACCTATCAGCTTGAACAGTGTTTTCATTGACTGAACTGCATACAAGCGATGAAAGCCATATAAATTGCGTTCTCTTCTGAAGAGACACAGATGAATGAGTTATGAGAAGCAACCACAGAGCTTTGAGCAGGAATTTCCATTCCTATGTGCTTTTTTAAAGGGAGTCTACATCCCAGCTGTAGGTAAAGATTTGAACAGATGTAGTTGACTTTCAAGCACACACTGAAAAAAATGATGAAAGAGCTGCCTGTTGGCCACTTTTTGAGATGGGTTTTCAGTCAATATTTCTCCTGATACAACATCTCATTTTATTGTCCTTTAGGCAGTTATTTCTATTATATAATTGTAATGGAGCTGAATCCTACCTATCTGCAGAATTTCAAGGGGGTTTCTATGTGTCATGGGTTCAGCAGCAGCAGTCGTTTTTCTCCTTTAAGCAGTAGCTGGTGCAGCACTGTGTTTTTTGATTTTTCTTACATGTTTGTATTTAAACCCAGGAATTCAGGTTTGTGTTGAGAGTTTTGAAAATCTGCCAAGATATTTATATACAAAGTAAGATCAGAAATTCTCATTAGACATTATATTTTGTAGCTGTATTTCCTTGTTCCTAGCAGAAAAATAAAAGTGTGCAAACATGGAAAGTAATTTTTTTCTCTGCTGCGATCTTCTTGTTCATTTTCTAACAGATTGTCCTGGGTTCAGCAGTAGCAGTCATTTTTCTCCTTCTTAGTAGCTGGTGCAGTGCTGTGGTTTTGACTTTCAGCGTTGGAACAGCACTGATAACACCGATGTTTTTAGTTGCCGCTCAGTAATGCTTACTCTGACAAAAGACTGAGTCTCATGCTCTGCCAGGGAGCAGGGGAGGCTAGAAGGAAGCAGAGACAGGACACCTGACCCAAACTAGCCAAAGAGGTATTCCATACCACAGCATATCATGCCCACTATATAAACTTTGGGCAGTTACCCGGAAGGCCTAGATCACTGCTTGGGTTGGGCTGGGTATCGGTCAACATGTGGTGAGCAGTTGTATTCTCTTACCCTGTTGTCTTCTTTATCATTATTATTATTGGTGGTAGCAGTGGTGGTTTTGTGTTGTACCTTGGTTGCTGGACTGTTCTTATCTCATCTTAACCCATGGAAGTTGCATTCTTTTGATTCTTCTCCCCATCCCTCTGGGAGCAGGGGAGAAGAGATGGGGGAGTGAGCGGGCAGCTGCGTGGTGCTGAGTTGCCGGCTGGGCTTAAACCATGACACAGATACAATATGGGTATCAACAACTTTTTTTCCTTCCTTTTTTGTTTTTCTAAAGCAGTGCAAGTAAATGGGTGCTTGATATTGGAATTCTGCAGAATCTGGAAGGAAAGCTGTGGCCAGCTCATAAGTGACTTGCTGCAGTAATTGATTCATATCCCTGTCTGTCAAGGGAAAGAGTGGGAAGCATAGTTATTGAAAAATATTATTTGAGCAGTACATTTAAAGGTCAGGTCAGATCTGGCATTTAGGTGATCTTTTCTTTCTCCATGCCGGTAATGACAGACTAATTTTCCCTGAACCTCATCTTAAGTCATAGCCCTTCACCATAAAGGAAATGTAGCTGGATGTTAGGCTTGAGAAGTACTGTGGGTCCTACCATTACATAGAAAAGGAAGGCAAGGCATCTTTGGTGAGTCAGTAAACGAAGACAAGCCAGTATGGTACAAGTGCTCTTTGATGAGATTGAAAATATTAAAACATGTGAGGTGTGTAGGAAGACTAAATAAGGAGATGCAGTGACTTACAAACAGTACAATTCTTGAAGGTATTGTGTGTATTTAAACATGCACCCACTGGCATATTTTTTACATAAAAATCTGTAAACAGAACATAAGGGAATCAGATATTCAGAAGCTTAAAAGATGGCTGAAGTATGGTTGCCTGTGGTGAAATCAAGCAGTGAGGCCATGTCTTTCAACTTGTAACTTTCTACTCTTCCTGAGCTCCACAGTGCTGCATTGCCAGAGTCCCCCCCAGTGTTTCAAAGCTTCTGAAGAAACTGTTCCTTGGGAATATGTCTGAAATTGCAGATGTTCTTGCACTGGTAGTATCTGCATCTCTGCTGTTTTCTGCATGCAGCAGTAACCTGAGGAGAGAAGTGGTTTCACTATTTGGATGAAGAGAGGCCTATCTGGGTATGATATATTGGGTTATAGCAGCTGCAGTACTAGACTTCATGGTAGGGCTCTCTGGGTGTGCTATATTGGGTTCTGCTAGCTGGGATATCAGACTTCTCTTCTGACATTAAACTCTATCCAGCAATTAAAGATTTGTGTGTGAAGTCGCATCCTTGTTTGCTCCTTCACTGTATTTATAGGTAAGCTTTACTTTTTGCAAGGTGAACAGAGGGATGCAGTTTGGATCCCATGGTAGTGATCAGGTAGATAGTTCTGCCTGTGCAGAATTTGGTATTTGGGGAAATCAGGGTCACTTCTACTAGTGCCTTTATCAGGCTTTCATATACTAGATATGGCGGGTACCTAACTTGTGTCAGTGCCTTTTCAATTGTATTTATTTTGCAAGCTTGAACTGTCTCATTACTGCCCAACAGTATGAGGGCTGAGCCAAACTCTCAGATCTTGGAAATACCAGTCACTAAGGTATCCTTTATGTGATCTCCCATCAGACTTAAGGCCCTGTCCCACAGATTATGGTTATGACAAATAGTGTAATAATTATTGATGGTACACAAAGGATTTCTCAATTCTTTTGAAGTTCTTGACTACAAAATGCCTTTAGCAATTACTGTGAAAAATCACACAGTTCACATGTTGCTGCTTTCTATTTGCATGTCAATAGGCCTGAAGGTTTGTGCCTCCATGGAAGTGTGTGTGTGTGTGGTGTTGCCGACATGCAATAAAAATGAAGCTTCTTCATTCCTCCCACTTTAAAACCAGTGTTTTCCTTGAAATACAAATCTAGGATAAGATGACATAGGAAGGAAGGCCTCTGAAAAAGTTATTTTTTCCAACCCTGTATCTTGATAATATATATTGATATAGTACTGTGCAGCTGCATTTTGCTTCATATCATTCACATAAAAACATTTTGTCCCAATTTCTCACCTTTAAGCATCTTGAATTTGTAACTGAAGGGAAAGCTTTCTTCTCCAGACCAGATTTATAACTTCTCGGCTGATCTAACCCAGCTATCTGGGTATCAAATTTTAGAGAGGAGTGAATAAAAATAACTCTTGATGGTGCCTTGATCCTTGTCTTCTGTATAGTTAATTCTTGGTTTATGCATCTTGTGAAAAGCAAATGTATTTCAAAGAGACCTTGACCTTTCAGTAAATGCAGTTCATAATTTGGACTCAAAACATGTTTGGTTAAGATTTTGAGTGTCATGGATTGTGAAAAGGAGGGAACCCTCCAAGAAAAGAGCAAACCTGTTGTAGTTCTCTGATTAGAACCTGCTGCACAATATTCTTCATGACGTGAGAGTTTCTTCTTTATTCTGTTGTTTATTTGTATAGAGCTAGCAGTTATGGATTGAAATTCCATCCAGTTTGTGTGTATATATGCAAATATGGATGCTTTGTAACAGAAAGCAGGAGATGAGAGGTGAATGCAGCTAACACTTATGAAGGGCAAAAGTAATAGTGATAGGGCTGTAAGAGGTTACAACAGACTGGTGCTTTACATGAAAAAGATGGGGTTTAGGAGGACAGGTTAAAGAGCTCCTGGCAAGCACAACTCAGTATTCTCATGTGAACTCTTGATGTTCATGCAGCAGGGCATAACATCCAGAATGGCATTTGAGTTGTTTATTGTTAATTCTGCTCCATGTTCTGACACTTAGTACCAGTCACTCCTGACTGGTTTTACTGTCATGAATTTAGACATTTCTGAGTGTAGCAAGCAAAAGACAAAAGGCCATTCTCTGTTTTGTTCCTGCTGCTTTTCCACAGTTAGCTTCCTCTGGGAATAGTTCAGAAAAGATACTGTGCAGCAGAAGTCTCAGTGTAAGACGAGAAAGCTGTCTGTATTTTGTCCAGTAGTTTACTAACTGTCTCTGATATATAATTTCACTTTTCAGTTGTAAAATGTGAGCCATTACCAATGGATGAGGATTGATTAGATTACTGAAAAAGTGATCTGGATATGGCATCAAAAGATTCTGCTTTCTAACATTGTGTAACTTTAAAGTCACTTATAGAATGATACAGTGGTTAGGTGGGAAGGGACCTCAAAGCTCATTTGGTTCCAGCCCACCTGCCATGGGCAGGGACACCTTCCATTAGAGCAGGTTTCTCAAAGCCCCATCCAACCTGGCCCTGAACACTGCCAGGGATGGGGCAGCCACACTTCTCTGGACAGCTTGTCCCAATGAATTTGATAGACAATTCCTTACGTAAAGGGCTTTAAGCCTTGTGAGTAAAAAGCCCTGTATAAACATCAACCACTGATATTGGTAATTTCAGATGTTCACATCCTTCTCCCTTTTGGGGGGCAATTGTATGCATTTTTAAGTTTCTGTAAGACTTGGGGTAATGTGGCTGGTGCTGCATTCATGTGATCACTTGCTATGTGCAACTATCTCAAAGCAAGTACAATACTCTTTTAAAGTGGCATCCTTTTCCTCTGCATGCAGCGTCCCATCATCTCCATCTGTTGGGGTCACAGAGATTCGCGTCTGCTGATGGCTTCCGGACCTGCATTGTATGTTGTCAGAGTGGAGCACAGGGTCTCCAGTCTGCAGCTGCTGTGCCAGCAGACCATCGCTAGCTGCCTGCGGGATGACAAGGATATCAGCAAACTGACCCTGCCCCCTCGGCTCTGCTCATACCTCACCACTGCCTTTATACCAACAATCAAGGTAAAAGGAAATAAATGTGTGTGTATGTGTGTGTGTGAAGAATAAGAAAGGGTTGCTTGATTTCCCTCCCATGGTGCTACTAAGTGGCAGTGGCTAAATGATAAGATATTACAATTATCGTAATTTAAAAGCTTGATTAAGGGTCCTTCCTATCCTCTTCAAGAGCTCACTAATCTATTTGGTGCCTATTAAAACCTCAGCAGAAGGCTCACACATGCTGATCTGCTTTATTCCATGGGGATGGCCTGTCCAAGGACATCCCAAGGGTAAAATATGCTGGTGACTCACAAAAACTTCTGAAGCAGCTCACGCTGATGATAAGACTGTGTCACAGTCATAGGAGAGATTCACAGTTGTAAAACTGTTACCTTCCTGCTTGTTACCTGAGTCCTTATATTGCCAGGAACTTTATACTTTAAGACCTGTGGCTGCCCAGACGTTTCTGCTGACAATGAGTTCTGCTAACCTTACTGTTGGAACAGTAAGGTTAGCAGAGTTGGAACCAGTGTTGTGGAAAATGACCCGGGTATTATGCCTTTGCCTGCGCCATGAGCAGAGCCATCTGCTCAGTCCCTTCGTTTCATGGTTCTGCCTGGAGTCATATCTCAGGATTTCTGAACTCTTTATCACAGCCTATAAACCATAGCATTAGCTGGTAAATGCTCTACATTCAAACACATATTTTTGTGTTAGGTATTTTCTGTATATGTATTACAGCATTCTCCTGTGCCAGTTTCAGATCCTTGTTAAAACAATGCAGAGCTAGAATAATTAATTCGAAATCAGTGGAGTTGGCCCAGCTAAA
This sequence comes from Forpus xanthops, assembly GCA_032466535.1. Lineage (NCBI taxonomy): Eukaryota > Metazoa > Chordata > Aves > Psittaciformes > Psittacidae > Forpus > Forpus xanthops. The sequence goes on from JASSUY010034413.1 coordinate 22,799, forward strand.
ATGAGAATAAATTATGCCTGTGAAATAATGATTCAGCACAGTTCCATTTGGGTACTGCTAATGAGGGCAATTTATGCCACTGTGAAACATTTCATTTGCCAGAGAAGAATAAATGCCTTGCTGTAACTATAACTCCTCGATCTTCAAATCAAATGCAGAGCATTTAACACACCAGCCATTCTCAGTTCTTTCTATCATGCCTATTTCTCCCCAGGATGCTTTCCATGTTGTCCCAGAGCCACCCCTGAAGCTCTCTGGAGCTTCAGTGACGCTTGCTTGGGTGTTGGGGATGGGTGGGATGGGATGGGATGGGATGGGATGGGATGGGATGGGACGGGATGGGACTGGATGGAGGCAGCTGTTGGCTGTAGCAAGGCTGGGAGCCATGGCAGAGCTCAGAGGAAAAGAGACAGTACAGCAGAATGTACTTGCCAACAACCTTTCTGTCAGCTACTAGAGGGAGGCTGCATAGCTGAGAGGCTGATGCAGGGTTCTCAGAAGCCATGTGACCCTCCCTGCTGTTTTCATGGGTGTTTCTGGAGCCTCCTCAACACTGATCCATACTTTCCCTGGCTTTCCTCCAGGCACATACTCCCACCGACATTGTCAGCTGTGCCTCCAGTGCCTGAAAAGGCACTGGCTTCCCTGCATACATTCTTTTTCCACTTCCAGCTTGGGCACTACATCATAGATCACTCCTCAGCCTATATCCATCTCAGCAGATTAAGGAGGCTCCTTTTTTTCCCCTAGTTTTTTCCATGTACTTTACTTTCGAAAGAAACTGTGTTGACTTGTACATATTAATACTATTTGTGTCATACAGGCTCTATTGTTGTAGACAAAAGCAGTCTACTGCTTTAGGACTGAGCTTTTTATGGATTAATACAGTGTGCGTACAAGAAGGGTGAAGTAACCCACTCTGAGCTTTGTGTTCGTATTTCTTCACATTGCACACAAATAGGTGCTCAGCAGAGACGGGTCACATGCTTGGAAGTGATATAGAAAATACAGGCTTCTTCCATAGCTGACATCACTGTAGCATAGTGTCTTAGCATGTACTGGTGCTAACCAGGAATGGGAACCTGAGTGGCCAAGTTCACTTGGAGGACCACGGAGAGACAAGATATTCTGAGGCTTAGGCTTGACCATATTATTCAAGTTAAACAAGAGAAGCCGAGGCTTGAAGACATGTTTGTTGTCTAATTTAGTGATATAATCACAAGTCCAACCTTCCTTTTTCATATAACGACTTCCAGTTTTCTGTGTACAGTTGCTTTTGACCTAACTAAATAGTACACAGCTACTCTGTCTTGCATGTGGGTCCTGCATAACTCATGCAGTAATCTGTACTAATCTTGAACTGCTGAGTTAGAGATGGGTTCATTTTCAGTTAGTTGTGTTGGGTTTAATTCACCACAGGAAAAAAACAACAATAACCTATAGGAAACTTTCTGTTCCTTCCTTCATTTAACTAAGCCTCCTATCCCAGACCCAAACAACATGAGAGATTTTGTCAGCTACCCAACAGCTGGTAATGAACGGCTTCACTGCACAATGAAGCGAACGGAAGATGACCCAGAGGTTGGTGGTCCCTGTTATACTCTGTACCTGGAATACCTTGGTGGACTGGTGCCTATACTGAAGGGACGTCGCATTAGCAAATTGCGGCCGGAGTTTGTCATCATGGATCCTAAAACAGATGGAAAAGCAGGTATGGCTGAACTGTTGCTCTGTATAAAAAAATGATGTAGAAAGACTTAGATATTAAATCCTCAATAGTTAAAGAAAATCTTAGCATGACCTGGGCTCAAGCCTCTGAAATTATACTGTTGTCTTTTCTGTTTTACAAAAGGGAATTTCTTCTATTTTGAATAGTGGGGAACAGATTGATAATCAGCAGAAAATATTCTTTAATATCAGTTTTGAGTTGATATTCACCCTTCTGAATCATGTTCACTTCGGTTCAAATCATTGAAAATTTGGTATTTATACTAGGCAGGGTGAAGATTGGTTAATTTTTCTCTGCATGACTTTATCTCAACTGCTGCCTGTGGATTGGATTTATGCTTCTGATGGCTGATGTTTGCAATTGATATCAGTTTTCTGAAGCACCACTTACATTTTCTGGGGCCTGTCTTGATAGATGAAATCTATGGAAACAGCTTGATTTCCACTGTGATTGACAGCTGCAACTGCTCTGACTCCAGCGATATCGAACTGAGTGATGACTGGGCAGCAAAGAAATCTCCCAAAATCAGTCGAGCTAGCAAATCACCCAAACTCCCCAGGTAATAATTCCTTGGGTACTTCTTCTTTTTCCCCTGGTTTTCTTCCTTCCTTTTTCCCTTTTTTTTTTTTTTTAAACACCATCTTGACACCTCATAAAATAAAAAGCAAACTCCTTCAGGCAGATAGAAGTCTTCTGAAGGAGTGAGGTTCTCTACAGACTGCATTTCTGGGGTGATCTCAAGAGATTGGTGTTGAGGTGGTCTGTGGGGAAGGTTCTGAGGCAAAAGGTGGTGGGTCAAGACTTCTCCTCAGACTGAAAGAAAGATTTTATAAACTCTCCCATCTCTACCTGTGCCACATGTGAACTTTTGCCACCATGGAATGTATTTTGTCCTTCAGTCTGTGTTTTTACCTCTTCAGTGCTTAGTCTAGGTAAACCCTTCATTTCCTATGGGGTATTTTGAAATTCAGATCTATGCATAGGTAGCATAGATCCTGGCGTAGATGGCAGTGCAGCTGTGGTGACTTGCAAGGGAGCCTCCGCAACCAGATCCTCCAAAATACTGGATCAGCAACGTTCTGTTACAACAAGCTTCTAGGCTATTGATTCATCTGGTTCTTTTCCTACTGGTTCTTCATTATGTGCATAGACAGAACCAGCACAGAGCCTCACTGATGTCTGATGCTTCTCACTGACATTTAACAGCCAGCTTCATGTTATGGGATTGAGGCCCTGATACATTCTAGCTGCAACTGATGCTTTTCCAAAGACCTTACATTATGAGCTTGCCCTAGTATGAGGCAAAGCAAATGCATTCCTTTATATATGAAAACCCCAAAATTTTATATTAGTACTTGACAAAAAACCCATCAGTTCCTGAGCTAAAACTGAAATGGCTCAGGAAAAAAACCTGTATTGCATTTTTGATTTCCTAAGAGTGTAAATTTGAAATCTCACTTTCGTTTGCTACTTTTTCTACCAGTCAGCTGTGTCAGGTGCTTAATATCTTATTCATGACCCACCTTTTATAGTGGGAGGTAAGAATAACTTTTGGCTTAGAGTTTGTAAATTGGAGAGACATCAATTTGATAAATGAACCACTCAGTAGATAAAGAACTGTCTGGATGGCCGTACGCAAAGAGTTGTGCTCAATGGCTCAGTGTCCAGCTGGAGACCAGCAATGGGTGGTGTCCCTCAGGGATCAGTGCTGGGACCAATCTTGTTCAACATCTTTGTTGGTGACTGTCATGGGTTCAGCAGCAGCAGTCATTTTTCTTTAAGCAGTAACTGGTGTAGCACTGTGTTTTGGATTTTTCAGCTTGGGAACAGTGCTGATAACACCAGTGTTTATAGTTATGGCTTGGAGTGTTT
>JASSUY010034414.1:0-13003 GCA_032466535.1 Forpus xanthops
CGCACTCAATCCCACTGTCCATGTCACTGACAAAGATGTTGAACAAGACCTGTCCCAACACCGATCCCTGAGGGACATTAGTGGTCTCCAACTGGACATTGAGCCATTGAGCACAACTCTTTGCATGCGGATACCCAGCCAGTTCTTTAGCCATCAAGTGGTCCATTTATCAAATTGATGTCTCTCCAACTTAGAGACAAGGATGTCGTGTGAGACAGTGTCAGACACTTTGCACAAGTCCAGGCAGATGACATCAATTGCTCTATCCCTGTCCGTCAGTTCTGTAGCCCCATCATAGAAGGCCACCAGATTGTTCAGGCAGGATTTTGCCTTAGTGAAGCTGTGCTGGCTGTCACCAGCCACCTTGTTGTTCTTCATGTGCCTCAGCATGCTTTCCAGAAATAGCTAACTTAATGTGACTGTTGCTGACTAAGGACACTGAATGGAAGATGCAAGGGTAGCTCGCTACTGCTGTTGACCGAAGCAAGGCAGCAGACCTTGGTGCTGAGGATTAATGCTAGTACGCTTCCAGGCTTGCTTGGGTTGCGGGCAGAGGAAAGGGAGACTAAAAAGCAGGTAACCTGGTAAGGCAAGACAAGCTAAGGAGAAGTGGAAGGGGACAGAAGGAAAACAAGGCGAGTAATGGAAAGGCAAGATGCAAGCACCTACCACCACTCATAGAGTGGTGAGCCTGTGCCCAAGCAGTTTCCAAGAAAAAGCTGGATAGCCTCCTGAAACATCTTCCCTCCTTTTCGCCACCGAGCACGGCGTATACCCTGCACAGGGCGCTCAGTGGTGCATTTCCACCATGAGAGCTTCATTTACTTTAGTGCCAGGCATCAGATCAGCCGCCTGTCTCCCAGAGCAGAGGTCCTCCTCCTCCACGCCCTCCAGAGCCAGTACCACTCTGGTCCAAAAAGCAGATTCATGCCCTGTGTGCAGTAAACCAATTCAACACACTCAGGAGACACACTGTTTATTCAGGCTAGGTGCTCAGAGGACTGTTCCACAAGTCAAACGCACCAATGCAGCTTTCTTACTACATTTATACACAAAAGGTACAGGTAGTACAGTCCCAGTGATAGTGATTGCTTGTAATCTACATATAATTGTAATATTTGCTGTGTCGCTCCTTCTAATCACTGTACATGGTCTGTAGAAGGGTCTTCACCTGGGCTGGGGTCTTTCTGAGCTGTGGATGTAATTTTTAGTATTACAGTGAAGGCAGTTCACTTTAGGACACCTTGAAAGTTGGTTCTTTTCCCAAGTTAGGTAATCAAATGGTGACTTGGCCAAGCTGTCAAACAAGTTATCCTTGGTACAGTCTGTCCTGGATGTTCTCTTTTGATCCTTTGAACACAACAAATATTGATTGTTCCTTTTTGTTTTAAGAGGAGTGCTTTGTCTCAGGCCCAAGATACAATAACTATGAACTATGGCTACCAATTGCAGGAGCACAGTATAACAAACAAGCAATATATCTTATGTGGATAGAAAAGAGATTTCAATAGAAAATTTAATAAACATTTTCTTTCAAAAATTATGTTAACATAATAAAAAATATCAACAGAAAACAATCTATTCCTGTTTCCCTGCACGTGGAGGAAGACCCTCATAGGAGCTCTTTCACTGCAGTGCTGTGCATCAGACCAGATGGTTAGGGACCCTGCCCCCCAGCCCCACTGCCCTCCGGAGGCAGCGCCTCAGCACCGGCAAGAAGGAATTGGCACGAGACTCTTCATGTGCATCATGCAGAACCTGCTTCATTTCAAGCGCCAGCGAAGAGACCAAGGGGCTGCTGTCACTCTCCGCGTTTTGAAGGGCTGTGATGGAAAGGAACAGAGCCATGGTCACAGCCCAGATCTGCAGGGGAACTGAAGAGTCCCTCCAAACAGGGCCACTACCGCTGCACAGTAATGCCCACATCCAGGAGCAAGGCAGGGGTACCAGGATCAGATGGAAAGTGCTGCCCACCAGTGTCGCACAGGCTCCTCAAATCTCTCTACTCTGCCCACACCATCCCTCACCCACAGAGGGAGCAGAGCCCTCCTAGGCCAGGACAGGGATTATAGCTCCCTACCCAAGGCCTTTCCTCCTACCCACAGACACGCCACTGCCCTCACTCACCCTCATTAATCACCAGGATCTTCTCCTTGCACCCATCCTTCAGCTGCTTCTCAATGAGCCCTAGGCACAAAAAAGCACTCACAGATCTCGCTGACCTGCTCACACTAGCAGCCCAGTTCACCCCCACTGACTGGCTGAGCCCAGGGTAGTTCCTGGAGTATGAAGTGGCCATGAGGGACCCAGCCCGCCATCAATCACATTGGGCAGTTGGGGCTCTGCAGCTCCCCGGTGGATATGGCACTAGCCAAGGCTGGGGCTAAGCTGCTGAGGTGCAGTGAGGGATCCCAGCACAGGTTGTGGCTCACCAATGAACCTGATGGCTGCCTCGCGCAAGGGCTCCTGCGGGTTCTGCAGGTACAGCAGGCTCTGGTGCAGGTGATCCTCCAATCTGCTTCTCTTCACCTAGAGTGAACACACAGGGACAGAGTTGGCACAGACCCTCCCCCTGCACCCAGGACTGGCCTCCCCTGCCAGGACACCTGCAATGCCCAGCCAGCAGCTAGCTGGTGCCAGGGTTTGGAGGGAGCAGAGGGCAGCATGCTCCCTAGCCAGGGTATTGCAGTGTCACCCTGCCACCAAAGGCCAGTGGAGGACCCCTGGACTCTGAGGGAGGAATGGAACCCTTGTGTGCTGCAGGTAGGCAGCACAGGGCTGCCATGGAGGGCAGGGAAAAAGATGCTAGTCCCATGCTGGCTTGCAGGGCTTTGGGGACATCCTTACCATGTACTTGCCAGCCCTCCATGTCTGCTCTGTCTGCAGCAGCTTCTGGAACTGCTGCCATCTCAGGAACTTGGCAGCTTCAACGACCGCTTCCTTGGAGGCCTTCAAGAGTAGCAGGGACAGGGAGATGGCACCTCTACCCAGGAAAGAGGATCTGGAGGTCCTTGGGCAGAGCACAAGGGTAGCAACGCTTGAGGTCAAAATCTGGCCTTAGGCACCTGCAGCTGCCACTGGAAAGCCCACAGGACTCCAGTGCACAGGTCTTTGTGGCCAGCACCGCTGCTGGGTGATGCTGCATCTGACAGGGCAGGTGTAGGGTATGTCCCTATCCACCTTCACAGGGGCTGCCAGCTCTGCAGCTGCAGGCAGCAAGAGGGTCCGAGCCCTCACCAGGGTTCCAGCTGAAGCACATTTTAAGAGCTCAGAAATGCCCACCTGAGCCACACTTGAGTCACTGTCATGCAGGTGGAAGAACAAGGGCACGAGGGTTCTCTTCACAACCTTCCTTATCTGCTTTTTGTGAGATGTAAATGGAACCCTCAGCACATCTCTCCAGAGGAAGATGGCCTGCTTTCTCATGCAGCTGCTTGCCTAGGAGGAGAGAATTAATAGGAGAGGACCTCAGCCCTTGCTCCTCCAAGCCACTGGAGTGAGAAGAAGCACCACTCACAGGTCAGTGAGCACACATGGAGAGGGATGCACCATTGTAGAGCCACACACACATGCCACCCAAGGGGCTCTCTCACTGCCTTACATTTTCAAAGACTGGCACGAGTATTTTGAGCAGCTGCAGAGCAATGGGGCCAGCTGCCTGCCTGTCTGCCACACGGAGCACGTTGCTGAGGATAGTCAGGGCCGCCTTCAAGACATCGCAGTCATCATCCTTCAGTTGCTTCATAAAGGCTGGCAGCAGGCCTTGCAGAAGCATAGCTTTTGCCTATGTGAAACACACTTTTTCAGTGACACCGCCAAGGAAGACAGCACCAGCAAAACCACTCTGCTTGCACAGGGGCAGACAGAGATCTCACCATGTGCAGCACAGCACAATGCCCGGCCTTACACGTTCAGTGGCGGCAGTGGGCACAGTTCTCACCACTCCTGATTCCTGGCACAGCCTCAGCATGTCACTGAGCATACCATCAGCTGCTGCCCAGGCCCAGGCAGATGCTGTCACTGAACCTGTCTGCCCCTGCTCACCTGCTTAGGTTGTTCGGACAGCGTGGCGAGGCTTGTGACTGCTACCTTGTGCACCACTGGATTCAGGCTATGAAGCTGCACATGGAGGATATGCAGGATGGGACTACTGACAGTCTTAAACCTGGCGCAGTTCAGGAGCTGAAACACACCCAGAGCAAAGTGAGAGCTCAGCACAGCAGCAGAGCTCCTGGAAGGCTCAGGCAAGGCACCAGGGCTGGGCACAGCTCAGACAGGAGGCAGTGGCCCCCTTGCCACCTCCCCTCTGCCTCATGCATGCGGCCCAGCTTCCCCCTGCCTGCTCTTGGACAGGAAATGCTTGTCACCAGGCCCACCTCAATGAAGACAGTAACAGCACCGATGTCCTCATAAGATTGTATGACTCCACTCGCCTCTTCACTTATGGAGGCACAGCTGTCTCGTTCTTTACACTTCAGCACTCTAGCAGGGGGACAAAGGCATTGGCAGCACTGAGACAGGCAAAGCACTCTGAGACCATGGTGCCAGCCCCAGCCATTACCCTGTAGGTTAGGCCACACAGGTCAAGGCTCTATTTGCACCTTGTATTGGCTGCTTGTGTCCCACCACCTGTGCCAAAGAGAACCATGCAGGGGACCCTTCCTCTCCAGGGGGGAAACACCAGCTGACTCAAAGATGACTCACAAAGCTCCTACCTGGTCAGCAGCCTGATGCCAGTGGGGTAGTCACAGGGGCTCATCAGCATATCCCAGACACCCTCCTCTTTGATGTCTTCAACCAGGGAGTCACCTCCCAGAAGACGGAAGAAAGCTTGCATGGTCCTCACCACGCACCTGTATGCAAAGCAAAGCATGGTCACATGTAGAAGCCTGGCCCTGGCTCTGGTCAAGGGCAGACATCAGTGAGCACGAACAGAGCACCTGCGGCGGTTGACTACACGATCTTCAACCTCCTTCTTCCAAAACTCAAAGCAGCAGCAGCCCTCCTTTGCGTCCTTCATGGTGAGGGAGATCTGCAAGACCACTGCCATGAAGAGCTCCTCTAAAAGTTTCCTTACATATTTTTGGTTGAAGGGCATGAGGAAGACCATGCGCATGACAGTGGTTACCTGCAAAAAACACGCAAGGACACTCTCACTGCAGAGATATCCCTGCAGCATGCCAGGGCTGGGGGGTTCAGGAGCTGCACTGAGCTGAGGGAGATGCCAGGATACAGTCCAGCCAGCTGCATGGCCTGGAGCACACCTGTGGTTGCATTCAGAGCTTGGTGCCCATTTGTAGCACGGGCACATAAGCTTTGATGGTCCTGAGGGAAGAGCGTAGCCAGTCCCTCGAGCCATGCTGGCTACACTGCCCTCACTTTCACCAGCTGCACAGCCTGCTCTGCCTGCTAGGCTTCCTGGCTGCCCAAATGGCAAGAGGTGGAGAGGGAGAAGGACTCCCAAGGGCAGCAGGGGCAGGCTGCCTGCCAGTCTGCCACAGGGCCAAGCAGCATGTGCTGCCCTGTCTGGCTGTAGCCCTGAACCCCCCAGTGACCTTTTGGAGGTCCAGGTTCAGGAGCAGATGAAGAGGGGAGGAGGAGCTGGAGAGGGGTGCACAGCCCTGGGCAGGGCAGACCAGACCTCATCTGGACACTTACAGTCAGCAATAAGTGGCAGTTGCATTTTGAGCTGAAGTTGTTGAGTAACATGCCTGTGTGCTGGACCAGCAGTAGCGACTTCAGCATTCTGCTCAAAATGCTGGGCTCGGATACCAGCATGTTCCACATGGCCTCTGTAGTGGCGTGATGTCGGAGCTCAAAGTCAGTGGGACTATCTTGACCGCAACAACTTTTGTCTGTGCAGTTCTCAGAGGTCCTAGGATTCTCTTGAAGCTGAAGGGCCATGTCTATGTCACCAGTGATGGTAATATTCACCAGGCTATTGGTCAAATCCTGACAGTACAACTGGGCTATTTGGAGAAGGGTCTGCATCAGGACGTCCCACAGTGACCTTCTGGTGACAAGCATCAGCTGCATATAGATGACCTGCACAAAGTCGTCCACCTGGAGGAGGCAGGAGTGTGCTGCTGGGTGAAGTGCAGCCATGGCTTCTACTGCCAGCAAGAACTGTTCCCCTCCTGTTACTCCTTGCCAGCCTCCAAGGCCATGGGACATGTGCCCCAAGGGCATGCTCACAAAGCAGTCCAGCTGCACACCGCTTACCGTGGCCACCTTCAAGCATGAGTCTGTCAAGGCTCCCTTCAGCGTGTTGGCAATCACCTGGGTGTTAGAGATCCTTTCCTGTGCTATGTTCCTCAACAATGTGAGGACTAAGCTGCACCTCTCCTGCGGGAGTAAGAAGCTCCCAATTGCCTAAGGGAGAAAGAGAGGGAAGAGTTGTCACCCTGAGGGCCCTGGTGGCAGAGCAGACCTGAAACAGCCAGGGTGGCTCTGGGCTGACACAGCTGGGGCAATGCTGGCTCCCTCCTCAGGACAAGTGCCAGCAGTGGGGGCTGCTCTGCTGTGATTGCAGCCACGGGAGCACATATGAGAGGCTGAACTTGAAATCAGACTCCATCGTTCACTGCCTCAAAGACTGGTGTGAAAGACTGATGTGAGGAACTGAGGTCCACTGTCTCAAAGGTTGCTGTCCATTATCTCAAGGACGGCTGACAAACATGTGCAGAGAGCTGTCTGCAAGACCAGCGACACTGGAAACATGTGATCAACCAGGAATGTGCAGTATGTGACATTAAGAACAGATGTATTTCCCCTCAACACATAATAAAAGGGGACACAGGTAATCTCTGAGTGGCCACCCAACACAGAAGATGACTATAGGTCCTCGGGACACCACTGGATCCACGGTGGTGACTATCTCTCTGCACTCTGAATGCTTGCTTAATTTCTATCCTCTTTTCCGAACTGTCCTCACTATATATTTTATAATATTATTTTAAAAATAATTATATTTTTACAATAAACAAACTGACCCCCTGTGGCACTTGACCTTGTTTGCATCTTAACTGCACTCTGGGAATCGCTAAAAAAGTATTTCTGACACTAGGTTTTAGCCAGTCGGACCTTCAGAGTGTGTGCGGGAACTGCCCTGTGGGCTGAAGGAGAGGGGTGGGCTGAGTCACAGGCAAGAGCTACAGTGTGCTGGCTCTGCCAGGAACCAGAGCTTGCCAGTGGCCAGGACAGCCAGAGCTGCTCCGCTGACACTGGGTTAAAGCCTCTGCCTATTCCCTTGTGGAGAGGGGGTGGGAACCTGCAACATGGGAGGCCATGCCATCCACCACAATAGCAGAGGCAGCAGTTCATGGGAGTGTCCTGCTAGCCCCACACCCAAGACCCCAGCAAAGGAGGAAAGGGTCATTACCACCATTTCGCCACTGAACGCCATAGGCCACAAGGTGTTAATGGCATCCCGCTCCAGAGGGATCTCTGGATCCTCACGTTTTGCTTGGTAGCCTGGGCAGAAGGGGAAACACAAAGTGAACAGTGACAGGAACAACAGAGAGCTGGAGGCAGCAGGTGAGGGTGTCAAGGAGAGCTGTGTTTGGCTCTCCATTCCATGGGAGCTGGAGACATGCCAGGGTGGTAGTGGGCTCATTTACCAGGGGCAGAGAATAAACCCCCAGGGGCGGAGAATAAACCCCCTTTTAGGCTGTGGAAGGGCAGGACAGTTCAGTCTGGCTTTCTGCTCAGGAGGAGGACAGAAGACCAGGCATGCTGCAACCATCAGCTCTCCATCTCAAGGGTTCTCAGGACAGGCCCCAAGCTGCTGCCCTGCCCCAGCCTCAAAGGCATTTGCTGCTCCTTCCTCCAGCAGAGGAGGGGGCTAGGGCAGTGCAGCACCTTGCCTGGGCCCTTGCAGCTGGAAAGCTCCAGTCTGCCCCAGTGTCTCTTACTCTGTCGCAGGAGGAGGAACCTCTTGAAGTTACACAGTGCCTGGAAAGCCCTGCTGCTGATCTCCTGGTCCTTCTCAGCACAAGACAGGGCAAGGTATCCCATTGCCTCCCCTAGGAATCCGAGAGGTTTGCTTCTGGAGAACCACTGTGCTCTGGCTCTTGCATTCAAATGCTGTGGGAGAGGGAAAGTGGCAGTAGCAGGTCCAAGTTGTGGCAGTTGGAACAAAAGCCCTAAGCTCTGAGACCAGCCCCTGGGCGAAGTGCCGCATGGGCAACAGCTCTGGAGAGCTGTTCCCTGTGCTGCTCTGCGTGGAGACCCATCCCACGGCAGTCAAGCCATGGCAGGGACTGTGTTATCTCCCTCCCTCTGGAAGGGTTTTGCCGCCTTGCCCTGGAAGCCTCTGAGACTGGGGCAGGCATCTGAAGAAAGACTGAGACCCTGGATCTGCTGCTCCTCCAGACCCATGGTCAGCTGACAGAGCCCTCCTTTACCAACTGCAGAACTCCCCATCTCCAGAAGAGGGAGGGCTGCCAGACCTGCATCTGCAAAATGCCCTCGTGCCCAGGGACAGCACTGGCTCCTGGGAGAAAAACGCGTAAGACAGAGTGGAGCTCCCAGAGAGAGGGCCAAAGATGCTGGTGCAAGGTTGAGCCTTGCTGAATCCCCTACTGCCCTGCACCGAGGCTTCCGCTGCAGAGGGCCCAGAGTGACTGTCTACGGGCACCAGGAAGGGGCCAGTGGTAGCCAGAAGACACCTTTATCACTTACCTCCAGCAGTGAAGAGGGACATAAAAAGCAGGTGAGGTATAAAACCCACTCTACAGCCTTTCGGCGCTTAGCTATGTCCTCGGATGCCGTGATGGGCAGCAGAGCCTGAGAAAGGAAAAGCTGCATGTCTGCTGCAGGAAACAGTGACTCCCAGAGCAGCGGTTCTGTGAAGCATCTGGTGCTACTTATGTAATGTGCTGCAAAGGCTTCCCATGGTCCAGAGTAAGACCTGGAATGGGGTTCATCCACGTTGTGATCTAGGGACCACTGCCTGCTCTTGGTGACCTGCTGCAGACAGGGAAGTTGCCAGACCCCATCCCCAAGTCACCTCTGCCCCCTTCCACAGCTCCAAAAAGGCTCCCTCTCCAAGAGGACTAGAACCTCTGGCAGGGGCTGTACAAGGAAGGCCAGACCCATGAGGAGGCCATAAGAGAAGACCTTCAGGGCTGGACTCCCAGTGCACTATGCACCTTGCACTATGGCCATATCCTAGGGCATCCCCACCCTACTGGCAAACGGGGAGAACGTGAACGGGGCAGACTGTGAGGGCAGTGGCTCAGCAATGCCAGAAACAATTTTCACCCCTTGGCCTGGGGGCTAGGGTGTGCATACTTTAGAAGGTCTCATTGCTTTAGGGTTAAGGCAAGGAAGACACACCATGGGCTCTGCTCTTGGTAAATGCCTGACCTGCAATATTTCCCCTGCTACAAAGATACAGGATCTCTGCGAAGCACCACATATCAGCACCTCCAGCACACTGTTCAGAGTTTTCAGGATCTATGAGACATAGACAGACACAGATATACACAGAGATACAGCAGGTTACATGCTTGCCCTGGCCCTTCTTCCTTGCAGAAAGCTTGCTTGCCTGCCTTCCCCCTGAGGTGGACCACTGGTGCCCAGGGGAGGCCTCAGGGTCTCCCTGGCCTTCCTTCTCCTGTTGGCTTCCAGCAGTCAAAGTCAATGAGGAGACCATGCAGAGGGACAGGCTGTCAGGCTCTCTGTAGCTCAGCCCGCATTTACCTGATCATAGAATGCAGTATGTTGGCTGATCGTCTCACTTGCAACAAAACGGAAGGTGACACCTATGTATTTGTAGAAGCGGTTGTCCAGCAGGTATTCCCTGTATTTGCTGTAAGGAGATAAGGTTGGATAGAGGGGCTTCTACACTGGGGAAGGTGGCCACAAACACTATGACTAGCAGTCCCCAGGGCTGATCCCACACAAGGTGAGGAATGCATCTCCTCCCTTCCCCATTTGCTGAGCCAGGGACAGGGCAGCCCCTGCCAGTGGACCCTGAAGCCCTTTCCATCTCCGGCCTCTTCCTTCAGAGGAAAAACCGAGAGGTGTCAGGGAGCCCCAGAGTACCTGCCACCATCCTGCCTGATCCACTGATGGGCCGAGAGGTGGGAGGGCAGAGGCCCAAAGACCACGCCATCAGGATAGGAAATGTCTGGTGCTACCAGACCCAAGGGAGGCTCTGGCCTGGCCAGGCTCTGGGACACGTACCTCAACGCAGCGATGGCAAGCAAGGCTTGCTGCCACATCATGGTGTCCATGCTGTCAAAGGTCTCATTTTGCATTACTGCCTGGAAAAGGAAAGTATGGCTGGGATGGGGCACAGCAGCTGCCAGTGCCTGGCACCAGTCTGCAGAGTGGGCAGAGTAGTCCCCAGGTCAGCACCAGCACCCAGAGTAGCCCCTTGCTCTGCAGTGGCCCCAGTAGCAGGAAAGGCTGTTTCCACAAGGCCTATCCCAGTCTCCTGCTGTCCTTATCACTGATCAGGCGCTTGGCTGTCTTTGCCCCCTTCCCTCAGCCCCACTGGGAGGTCCCTCACCTCCAGTTCACTCAGCAGCAGCTCATGAGATGTTGGGCTTTGGTACCTTCCCTGCAGTGAGGATCTGCAGAGTATGTTTATGGAGGCCAGAAATTTCATCTTTGACTCCTGATCCTGTCAGTCCAGGAGAAGAGAGACAGAAAAGGGTGAGGGAGCAGACGCACTGGCAGCAGGAGTGGAGGCTTGAGGGCCTGCAGCAGTGGTGCAGGAGGCTGGGGGGGAACAGCTCTGCACTGCCAGCAGCCATCCCAGTAGCCATTCCAGTAGCCTGTGTGCAGGCAGCACACGTGGCAGCACCCGACTGGGAGCTGCTGGCAGAGCTTTGCTGACAAACTCTGCCATTACCCTTCTGGTGGTTTTGGCAAAGTCCTTGATGTAGTCATGAGCTTCCTTTTCCTTATTCTGCAACTGGATGAGGGAGCCAGCAGCAGCTACACCTGATGAAGAGCAAGAATGGGGAGAGTTGTAGGCAGGGATAGGAGGTAGAGGGAAGAGAGGGGTTCTCTCTCCAGCCCTGCACCAGCCGCTGTGAACACAGCACACCCTGTGCTAGGGTGCTGATGCCCTGTCCATCTCCCCCAGGATGCCGTCAGTAGCAGGGTGAGAAAGGTGCCAGCCCTGCAGCATCACTGCCTCCTGCCCATGCAGCTGCTTCTCCCTGCCCTGTTCTGTGCCTAAAGGTCATCCCCTGGGGTCCTGTTGATATCCGCTCATGTAACAGATGGTGATACCCTGAAATTGCTCCATGGAGGAATTGTCTGGATCTTTCTCACTGCTGATGGTGCTCATCGGCTGTCCCAAGGGGGTCTCCTGCGTGAGCTGCTTGGCTCTTCTCTCCTCAGAGTCCTGGATACTGTTGGGCTGGGCACACTACTTGCCCTAAGGGCCCAACTGTCACCCATCACCCAGGCCAGGAGGGAATGTATCCTGGCCCACATTGTGACCTCCCCCCATTGTGACCTCAGGGCCGAGCAGCATGTGTTGCCCTGCCTGGCTATGGCCCTGAACCCAAGTAAGCAAGAAACCACATTTTCTTCCACCTTATTTCTTCTTTTCATGAACAGTTAGAATTTCATTGAATGCTTCAGGTTGGAAGGGAACTTAAGCTCATCCAGTTCCCCAGAGGCGAGCTGTCAAACAAGTTATCCTTGGTACAGTCTTTCCTGGATGTTCTCCTTTGATCTTTTAATACGGGACCAGGACCTGGTTTTCTCTTATGAATTCCTTATTGTCCCCTGTTCAAGATCCTATACATACACTAAAGGTGACTTCCAACAACAGATGTGCAATGATTATGTTGACAAAAAACACACTTTTGCATAGTATGTTTTTTTTATAAATAAAACCTTTCTGGGTGTCTCCATTTAGCTCCTACTGGTGCCACTGGATGAGCAGGTGAAGTGTTCAGACACTGCCACAGCACATAGTGCTCTGGAGTCACAAACAGATTCTTCCAAATGAGTGACTGTGATGTTGTTCCTCTTCCCCCCAACCACACACACACATTTCTCATAATTCTGAACAAGTAATAACCATCAGTGGTGGTGGTAATGGATGCATCTGGTCTGGTGTGATAGCTGCAACTCAATTCTGGGGAGACGGATAACAACACAATAGCCAAAGGCTAATCTCAACAATGTGCTCCCACATCTCCCACCCCCTGTAATTCTAGTCAAGGTCCAAGTTTCTGTAGTCAGTATGCAAACATGACTATGAGTCAATTATCTCACTCCATAGCTGGTGGGCAGCGCCAGAGCCTATAGAGCTATCCTGCATGACAGCAGGCTGCAGTCCAGGATCTCCCCTTGAGTAGGGATGCCCCTCGAGGTTACTCATCAGGGTTGAGAGACTCCTTGCTGCAAGAGATCCTCGGTGATTAAGAGCACCTGAAGTCTAGCTAAGAGATGGAAAATATTGACTGTGCATACACAACCCTTTAGACATAAACCATGGACCAAGTGTGAAGCCTTGATCCTGCTGCACCTAGACTCCTCTCTGGGAAGTAGTTTAGAATGCAAGGGGGCCCTTTCTGAACCTCAGGACTCAAGGAGAGTGTCTCCCTGACAATGTGACCCTGTCCTCTATGCAGTAAGTACTCAAGTGTACCTTGCCATTGAATCTTGTTAAACCACTGCCACATTTACTAACAAGTTTTTACAAATTTTACTTCAGTAAACATATTTCTGCTTCTCTTACAAGTTTAGTGTGTCACTCCATATTCAGCAATGACTTTACCACATTGTCGTGGTTTGAGGCCCTGAAACAGTTCTGCTCACTCACTCCCCCCTCTTTCTTCCCCAGTCCCAGAGAGATGGGAAGGAGAATCAAAAGAATGCAACTCCCACAGGTTGAGATAGGAAGAGTTTAGTAACTAAGGTATAACACAAATCACTACTGCTATCACCAATAATAATACAAGAGAAAATATAAGGAAAGAGAATACAACAGATCTTCACCTAATATCTAGCCACGCCACACAGTGCC
>JASSUY010034415.1:3867-15198 GCA_032466535.1 Forpus xanthops
CCCCTGTTTAAGTTTGAACCCGTTACCCCTTGTCCTCTCACTACAGTCCTTCATGAAGAGTCCCTCCCCAGCATCCCCATAGGTCCCCTTCAGATACTGGAAGGCTGCTATGAGGTCTCCACGCAGCCTTCTCTTCTCCAGGCTGAACAGCCCAGCTCTCTCATCCTATCTTCATAGGGGAGGTGCTCCAGTCCCCTGATCATCCTTGTGGCCCTCCTCAGGACTTCTTCCAACTTAGTATACAATTGTGTTTTAACTGTCCATGCCTAACAAAACTTCACTGATACGTTACAGGGATTCTGTGCTGCTGAAAACTGGCAACTGGACAAAGAAAATTGAAGTGAAAAGAGCTCTTAAATCAGAGGAAATCAGTATAAATTTAATTAGTTCTGATTATGGTAGGTTGGTTGATATGCTTTTAATTTAAAAACAACTGCATGACATTTTGAATAAATTATTAAAAGACTTTATATCAAGCAAAAAATTATAATAAAATGAACAGATCTGGAAACAAAATCATATTACATGAGTATTACCTAACAGTCCTATTTATGTATCTGTTTCATTTACTACTGTATTAATGAACTGGGAAACATCAAAACTGTTACTGGGAGATAGTATTTTACTCTGATACAGATTAGGATTCTCTTTTTGCCCTTTGCCTTGAAGTTGAATTAACTTTCAGTTGGGATAACCTATCATTTTGGTAAGTTATTTATGCTTGGGTTTGCATTGTGATAGAAAAAGTATTAATTATTTATGGTTTTGCATTGTGATAGAAAAAGTATTAATTTGGATTCATCTTCACTTTAGTAGCAAGACAGTTCTACAGCGGAAAATTTTGTTCTTTAATGTGTGTAGATTTAAACACAGGGTCCCTTAGTGTCAAATCACTATTTATTGGCAGTGTAAAGCCATAGATAAATGTAGTTTTAAAACAGTACAGAAAAAAATTATGTTAAAGGGACTAATTTTGTTACTTGTCTAGTAACCATGTCTTTAATTCTGAAAATGTTTCGGGGTTTTAATCTTGATCTTAAAGAATCCATTCATACAATAGTGTGCTTTTAATAGTAGATTACCTTAAATCTCCATTTTCCTTTAGTAATATTTATACTCTTTAGAAACTGCAAGTAATCAGTACTTTAGAAATAGTTTATAGAATTTAAAATATTTTTGTCTTTTCCTTTTTTTTCTAAAGTTGGCTTTGATATACAGCAAGCATTTACAGCCTTTTACTTAACACCAAAACCAGTGGGAAGTAAGGTGGTTACAAATCAAAACCTGAAAGCCAAGTCTTCACTTGATATGTGTCACAGCTCACCACACAATCTGTCAGCAGCAAAAGTAGATACAGGTAAATGGTCAGATCCTAACATCTGGCTAATACCAAAGTCAACAGAAAATTGAGGCTTGCTTTCAGTAGAGAGCTGCATCTTTACCCACACTGTTTCTTTCAGAAGTATAACAGAAATACAAAGGCACTGCTTCCACTTATCAAGTGCTGCAGTACAATTCTTCCTGTTTGTCAGTATCGCTCATTAATTTCTTTCCAATTATATTGTTTGAGCAGCCCAGAGTTTTGTTGAAGGCAACAAAATTGTAGTGACCCAGATTACTTCTAGCCTTTTGCTGCCTGAAGTACTCTCAATACATATGAAATAAAAAATGAGCATTTCTGTATGTATCTAGGAGGCAGATCTAAACAAGAGGTTACTTACAAGAAATCTGGAAACAGAGAATGCAACCACCGCTGTAAAAACAAAGACATGTGTGGACATGACTGCTGTGAGTTTCCTTAAATCTACTATTTCTGTAAATTCTAGACAAACAATTTAGAATACCTTGATTTATAGCAATAGCTATGTTAACAGAAGCAATGTGTCAAGAGAGTCAGGCCTCAGTTGCTCCTATCATGCAGTCATAAAAGCAGGAATAAGTTTTGTCTTTTACACTTTTATCGGAACTACATGATTAATAATACCTTTCAGAACATGCAGCATCTGATTAAAGAGCAATATAAAACTTGTTACGCTTTTGTATAAATATTGTTGTGTTATATGTTTTAAGATCTTTTATTAGAACATACTAAGCTTAGTGGCAAAGTTCCCACTGATCTGGGAAGAATTAGGATTTATCACTTCTAAATTAATCTGAAGATTATCTTAATTCCTTTTCTTCTCAGGTAAAATTGGAGTACCTCCAAAGTCTGAGATGAATGGAGATGCAAAGTTTTCATTGTACCTAGCTGATTTAAGGAGCAGGAACTCAATTTCATATGTACCCCCAGTAAAACGGTTAAAGGTTCATTTGAATACAGTCAGCCATTGAATAGATTTCTTTTAATCTGTTACATATTTGTATGTATTGTTTGCAGAGAGAATTTTATAACTAAATATGAACACTTGAACACTCAAGTTTGTCTTTACTTTGTGGAATTCAAAAAGGAAAGAAGTACAAAGGTACCAAATGTCCAGGAATCTTTGAGAGGTTCTGCTGCTGTTCGAAACATTTCAAATGATCCACTTCTGTACATGTACTCTTTGGTTTTACTTGCGTTGCATTTGATAGATTGTGGTGGGCAAGGTGTAGAGGCATCACTGGAAGGTACTGTACTGTGACTTGGTTTGGACCAAATATGACCTGAATGAAAATAAATAGTGGTATTTATCAGAGTAATGCTACAATGAGATCTTTTTGCATTGACAGGTAAATACACCTATTATAGAAAAAACAGCCATGTCAGTTTTTAACCTCTGAAGGGTTTCATGGGTTACACTTTTTCCCTTTGCAAGTACTAAACTAGTTCTTTCTGCAACAAGAATGGCATTTGAGATATTGGAGTGTTTTATTTCCTCCTCAGTTTTGTTTGCTTGTTTGCTTGCAATAGAGAATGATTAAGGCTATAGCTAATACCATTGAGAGTTAGTGATAACCAGTCTGACTTTGCCAAGATACTTGGATAACTCCACTAGACACAAGTAATTCAAACCTTTTTAATTGATTATGTTAGATAAGCAAACATCAGTTTTTACATATGATCTCTAAAAATTATGGTAACTTCATACAGTATTAATGACGTCATTAAGGTTGCTAAAACCTAATGGTTTTCAATATATTTGCATCTTAGCATTTACAATAATCTGCTTTCTTTAGATGCAGATGTTAAATCAAACTGTGGATCTCAAGAAATTTGTTTTTACACCTAAATCTTCATTGCTGTCATTGCTGAGGTACTGATTAATATAAGTAACGAAATAAAACTGCCTTATTTTAGATAGTATTAAGTTGTAACAACTAATGTCTGTTTTCTGACTAAAACTATTTTGCAGTTTTCTACTACTGTTTTGCTGGCATGCCACTGATTTCTTCCTTTTATTTTAATAGGTCTAGCAATGAACAGTCATCTTCATTACCTTCAGTGGACCAGGCAGATAATATTAGTAGCTTACGGGGATCTCAGAAACAACTGCAACCCTGGAACTATGCGAAAAGTAGTAAGCTATTGCTAATGTTTGAAATTATGATTTTTTACTGTTTTGATTTGAATGTACTTGTAAACTCAAACTTGCTGAAACCACTACGACAACCAGTGTAACATAGAACACTGAATGTATAGGGAAGATATAGTGGTCTTAATTGGGTTTCTTTTTGGTATCGCTAAGAATTTCTAGTGTATATCTAAGTGTCCAAATGTACCTTTAAATAAAACAGTAATGACTGGATCAAATACATGAAATTCTAAATCTGTAATATTTCCTGAAAGGTATGACTGTAATATATTTACACTGAAGCCACTTGTAATACAAGAAGTATTTTACCACTATATCTATATATTTTCTTCTTTTCCCTTTCTGATGGAAGAAGTTAGTAAAGAATGGGCTTTTGTTTGGTAGCTGACAAAATACAACCATTCAGTAAGTGAGTTCATAATTAGTAAAACATCCTTATCTGGAAAAAAAAATTCTCTATTTCTTCTCCACTGGAAAGGCCATGAATCTTCTTACACATGGCGGTGTTCAAGGCCGGGTTGGACATAGCCTTGGGTGACATGGTTTAGTGGGAGGTGTCCCTGCCCAGAGCAGGGGGGGTGGAACTAGATGATCTTGATGTCATTTCCAACCATAACTATTCTATGATTCTACGATGCTATGATTCTATGATTCTATATTAGTACCATGGTTGTAGTACATTTTGGATCAAAAGCACACAATCCTGCTCATACCAGCAAGGTCAACTCAAAAAAAGAGCATGCTATGTGTATAAGACAGTTATAACTGAATCACTTACCTTAACATTTCCTCTACTTACCCTTGAAGGTAATGTCTTTGACCCTGTACTAAGCTACCTGTCTGGAAATACTTCTGCTTTGGACCTCAACATCAGAAAAACAGAAAAACCTAAGAAAACAAAAAAGTGCTAATTCACTATCTGCTGGATCTTATTTGTCTGTGTGGAATGACTGGGGTCACTTTACCAAGAGTCACAGAAACTATCCATGAAGGAAGTGAGGGCCAAGAGTAGCTAAAAGTGTACTTGCAGCCCTGACCTGCCTGCCTGGGGCTACTAGTGATGTGGCTTTTTTCACATGATGCAGGAACAGGCAAAGGACAGGGACTAAGGGCTCTCTCCCCTTCAGAGTGTCAGTGTATAAATGTCATCTCTGCATTAACCAGCAAGGCAGTTCACACAGGGCATGAAAGTGAATACTGAGCTTCTGTGCTGCCTGAAACACAGATGACTCCTTATATGAGCAAATGCTGCAGTGACACTTAGCACAGGTTATGTCTAGTGCCCACAGCACACAGCATGCATTCTGCACAGCAGTGCTGGTGCAGCGTTTTCCCTGTTGCCTGTTCTTTTATTTGCAATGGCAGGGGAAAAAGGATACTGCCTATACATAAGTACAAAGCGTAAGGAATTACACAGCAATCTTCAGCCTCATTTGTTTCTGTTGTGATCACAACATTTAATTTAATGGATGCTTGGGTGCGTACAATGGGTTTGGTAAAGCTGAACCCTGTCAGATCTGGAACAACGCCCTTTCCCCAAATTGCTCTTAGGAAAAAGGAAAGTGATACCTAAGTGACTCACATGGCAATTTAGATTCCATGAGAACCACAAAAAAAGATCTTCTGAATAGTTGACAAAATTGTACAAAATAGGCTCTAATTGTTTTTCAAATTTCTTTTTTAAATTGCCTTGCAGTATACTTTCAGCTTGAGTCCATAATTTGAAGTCATAACATTGCAGACTCATAAAGTATTGTTAAACAAAGCTTTATTTTTCACGTGGTGCATTTTCAGAACTAAGGTATTTTACTTCAACACACCACGCTCTCGTGTACAGGACATAAACAGTGCCCATCTGTGACTGCTGAGGGAAGCAGGAAAGAGACTGGAAAGGGAAGCAGGACAGCTGAAATATTTGAATTCTATGAAAACATCAAATAACCTCATACTTGCATTTTTCTTTCATTGCCATATCATGGTTTATTATGGAAAGAAGAGGGAATATAGAGAACAGAAGCTGTGCTTTGGTCAGCTATTCCTATTGCCTGCATGTATAGTTTGCAAATCGGTCTGTTGGAGGAGTACCTGTAAAAAAGAAAGTTCCAAGCCATTAACTGAGATACACATAGGTTGCAATGTTGTACCACAAGGATTCTAAGTCCTTTCCAAAGTCACATTTATCAGACTGATGTTTCTATTCCCTTGCACAGCACACGTTTTCTAGGTCTCTCAAATATTAACCCTCGTCACTTTGAGGATGTATCTAGCCCTTCATCAGTGTCTAGGCAGAAAGGACCTCCATTCTCAGTAGCAAGAAACAACATTCTTTCCAGACAACTCACTGAATGACTTCATTCATATATCTGATTCATCTGACTCAACTTAGCTACATCTTCATTAGTTTCTCTATACTCTTCCACAGTCAAGAGAGGTAAACTGATATCAGTTAGAAACCAATCCAGACTTCTGGTGGAGGCACTTCAGTCCCAGACCCTTATGTCAATTTAGTTTAAGGATACCTAACTACAGTTTAAAAATCTGTATTAACCACGCAGACCAATTTAAGACTGCCAGCAGAAGGGTGCTACAGTAATCAAACTCCATAATATTAAAAACAAGTTCCTTGGAGTGATGTATTTGTACAACAGTATATGACCACTTAAATTGGTACATTTTTGGTGTGTAGATTCTCCTTGAAGCTCGCCACCTGTTATGTTGTAAAGCTATTTGCTCTTCAACCAAATTAGACACATAAGAGGCTTTACACTATAAGAAGAAGGCTTTTTCCATAAAAGTTATGTCTTCCTAATACTGATTTAAAAAAAACCCACTCAGATGGATGTATTCAGCACTAAGGGCCAGCTGTTGGATAAAGCCATGCTTTCTAGCAGTATGGTTTTCGTGTATCTTAAATATTTTACACTCACCTTACAATTTCTCTCAAGACAAAGTGACCAGAACATCTCTGTACAGGTTTTTCTCTGGCATATATACCCATAGGATCTTTCCTTTTATCTTTGCTGTTCGTATTTTGGCTTCACACATATATCTGCTGCTTCTCTTCCAAATATTTAGGATCTACCAATACAATTCCAAATTATGAATTACCTCACCCCTTGATAGATGTCTGTGTTTTGGGTACAGGTTGTTCTTGTTTCAGTCACCTGATTCCATAAGGAATGTAAGTATATCTTACACTTATATATACTGACACCTGACTATTATACACACTAACTTCAATGGATGTGCAAAGCACAAGAAAATAAAAAAATATATTTTTTCCAATTTTTAGTAGTAATCATGCAAATACTATTGCCTCTACTTCTCTAAAATGTCTATTTTTATAGATATTCTTGTGGAGAGATTGTGCATAGTTTGCAGGAAGTCTCCCTGTGATATATGTAAGGGTGAATTCTGTCTACATAGAGAATCCAGTTAACAGAAAATGAGTTTGCCCTGTTGGTGATGAAAGCTTCTTGCATATTGGGATGTGTTAACAAATTCATAGCCAGAAGACCAAGGGAAGTGGTTACTTCTCTATACTCAGCACTCATGACACCACAACTGGAATATTGTGTCAAGGTTTCTCCCTCTGTACAACAGAGAGCAGAGAGCAAGAACTGGAGAGAACTCCTCACAGGGGACCAAAATTAGGAGGTGGGTGGAGTACATGTCATATAAGGAAGGGTGAGAAAGCCGGGTTTGTTCAGTATGGAGAAAAAGCTAAAGAAGGGTTCCATTTCAGTCTTCAGCTACCAAAAGTAGGTTATGGAGAAGGTGAAGATGAACTTTCTTAGAAGTAGCCAGTGAAAAGACAAGATGCAGTGGTTGCAAGCTGCAACAGGGGAAATTCAGTCTAGATGCAAAAAGAAATATTTGCATGAGGGTAGCCAAGAAAAGGAATGGGTGTCCTGAGGAGTAGTGGAATATCCACTGTTGGAGGTAACTTGATGATGCAAGGCCCAGAGCAACCTCACTTGACTTTGAATCTAACCTTGCTTTGAGTAGGGGCCTAAATTAGATGAATTCCTTTGGTCACTTGGTCTGTTCTACTCTATCAGTCAAAGCACCCCAATGCTTGGCAAAAATAAGTAAATCTCTAGGAAGAAAAGGAGATATTGTTCTAAGCAGAAGGAAGCACAGCACTAATATATGCAAATAAGAAAAGAAAGTTCTTGTAAGTTGACAATATCCTGTTTAACTTTGTTCTTGTCCTTCATTAAGCATGTCCAACAGATTAAACTCCATTTTCTTACCCATACCTTAACCCCTACTGATAGAGATAAAACTTCTACAGATTTGTCATTGCATAGAGAAGCTTTTCACCAAAGGGTAAGAAATCTCTCTCATCAAATTAGGATGAGCATCCACTATGCATCCTCAATATTTGAGGACACCAGGTTTTTAATATATCCGGAGAAGATGGCTTATGCAAAAGAAGTTCCATTTTTCACTTACAGGGAGTGAGAACAGATTTTTTTTCTCTCAGTCTTCTGCCGAAGAGTTTACACTTAGATTTATAATCATGCAATCATAGAATAGTTTGGGTTGGAAAGGACCTTTAAAGGTCATCTAGTCCAACTCCCCTGCAATAAGCAGGGACATTGATTATTTCTGTGGCTCTCCTCTGGATTTACTACAACTAGTTCATGTCTTTCCTGTGCTGAGGACTCCAAGCTGGTTTTCATGTACTTATCTGTTTCTTCCTTTGATGCTTGATTTGCTTTTATTTTCCCTAAAATACTTTCTTTTACTTTTAATTGATATATCAAAAAACATGTGAGGCTAGTGATACATTCAGTTATCATGACTGAACTTATTATTATAAAAATACAATACAAAGATCAGAGGTTTAGGAATCCCTTTTTTCTTTTTCATTATCCTCCTGTTTATCAGTTTGAATCGGTTTTATAAATTTCACACTAGGAATGAACAAAGCAGCAGTACATTTTAAAGATGAATAAAGTTATTAAAAAAAATGCAATGTTAATATTTTTTCCCTAGTAAATTCCAGTGCACTCTATTGAAGCACCATCCTAAATAGCATTTAATATAACCAACAAGCAGGTCTACATTTTGATAAAATTTTAAAACCTTGAGGTATTTAGATATGGATCCAGTAAACCTAGGATCCTGAAAACTGAATGGCTATTTCAGCTCTGAATGAGGTAAAAATTTCTTTTTTATTTTTTTATTTTTAATTATCATCTCACTTTAATTCTTTCTTATTTAGTGTTTATCAAAACTTTGTCAACTCCACACATTTTTACTGCCTTATGAGTTACTAGGAATCATAATTTCATTTTTATATATGTATATGCTCACATATATATATATAAATCCTAGAGTAGGTACTGCTTGGGTAGTGATGCCTACAGCAGACTTTTCTGAGAGGATGGTGGTAACTGTGAACTCCTCTGAAGCCAGTATCAATCAGCAATTACAGGTCTGTACCAGCCACATCAATGAGCACATGCACATACTTTGCACGTTTTATCACCAAGGAACTCTGACATTTTTCAGGGAGTGGCAGAAGTTGTACGTCTTTTAGAAAGTTCATGGGATTTCAAGAAACACTATGAAAATCAGAGATTTTAAAACGTACAGTGACAATCAGAGTTTTGAAACTCAGTACGCTGTCCCAGGTACAAGAGGAATGCATCTTGAGAGACTGCTATTTTGTTATTGGGTGTACTGTGCTTGCTAATAGATATGTGGTTGTTTTAAAAAATGAAATAAAACACAGCATAAAACTTCATTGCATAAAACTTCATTTGCCTCTTTGGGGAGTTAAATTTCACATAATTCCACAGCTTTCTCTACAGAATGGATAATGATGATAGGACTTGTTAATTCAATTGGAATTATTCAGAGAGAAGGATCTGGGAAAGAAAGGAAGTTAAATCAGCAGTGAGCCTTCTACATAATCCTTCTCTTGCTAGACTGTCCTACCTGCAGACTGTGTGTCAAAAAATGGATTTTGGCTGCACACTGTATAAATACTAGAGAAGGCAGGCAGAAATATTTGGATTTCTGAAATGACAACTTTCTTGTACTTCTTAATTTTTAAACATCATCATCTATCGTAATTGCAATTTTTTGTTTTTTCCCTCCATCATTCATATTTCATTATATTCCCCACATGTGTTGCTTGGCAGTTGGATACTTAATAAGATTACAGGATATGAGAAAGTAGGGATATGTTTCTCAAGGTGTTCATGAATGAAGCTTTCCTGGGATACAGGTGCTTTCTCTCAAGACTTCTGAACCCCTCACCAGGGAGACAGGATACTGTTTATATTATAGAATTTTGTTTTGAAATAAATAATAGTTGTTATATGCTGAATATGTTTGTATGCATAGATATTGCTATTTGGAGAGTCAAGGTAAGGAGGAGGAAATATTCAAGATAACAAAAACACAACTAAACTCAGCAAGTGCCCAGATACCCAAAGGAATACAAGTCTTTCCCTTTTCTGACCAAGAACTGATGTCAAAATACAGTTCACAGCAAATGTTTGCTATACTCTCATTAAAGTCACTCCCTCGGACAGACCCATATCGTTCATGCTCAAAACTAGGACCATATTTGTGGCTGCAACGATCAAACTTTTGTATATCACATCACTGTCATCTTGCAGTATACACAGAATAGGTTTGTAAATTGTTGGAGGCACAAATCAGTTTTTGTTATCTTTTGTTGTCTTTCAAGTAAATTAATTAACTGTGATAATCACAGGGGTTTTTTTGAGGCAGCTGTTCTTACACTTACAGTTGCAGCCAGAAGCTGAAATGTTTATGAATACAATCCTAGAACCAGTAATTATATGAATTTTATGCTCTATAATGACAACCCACTTGCAAGGTGTCCAGGCACCAATGAAAGTAGATTGTATATTAAAGAAAAAAAAAAAGCCTATTTTGTTTTTCTTGGTTTAGAGATTTGTCTCCTGGCTGCAAAGGCTGCAAAACACATGCAAGAAAATAATGCATCAGCAATGAGAAATAAAGCAGCCCCACAATTTGCTGTCTCTGCAAAGACAGTGAATGTTCAGGAAGAATAGATTGCACTGTTCACCTCCAGCTGCTTCCAGACTTGCCCAATAAGAGTTGGGTTTTATTATTATCATTATTATTATTATTTTCTTTGTTATTTCCTTTCACATCCATCAGTAAAGAAGCTTCCAATATTATTGTATAGAGCATATGGCAGAATAGATTCCCTATATCAAACCTATAGAACTCCGAAATAAAAAGTCCAATATAATCAGTGACCTTGCCCATGGCAGGAGGTTGGACCTCGGTGATTTTGTTTCTTTCCAACCCAAACCATTCTGTGATTCTATTCTTCTATGTTCCCTTAGAGCTCATCTTAAGCACATTTTCCTGATTTTTATTTTTTCCTCTCAACTTGCCCCAAACATATAGTTTATTTATTTCAAAACTTTCTATTATGGAATACAATTTTTTTCAATGAAAGTCAGAACTTTTAGCTATAACAGAGTATCAGTGATGTTAAACAGAAGAGCTCTGAAATTTCCTTTCCCAGGAGCGTGTGTGTCCATTTAAATCAATTTAAAAACTTAAAGTAGCATTTCATTGACAGACAGACAAAACCACAGATATTCTAGAAACATTTTTTTATGACACTTAGTATCATAGAATTGAATCATAGAATAGTTAGGGTTGGAAAAGACCTTAAGATCATCTAGTTCTAACCCCCCTACCATGGGCAGGGACACTCAAGACTCTCTCCAGCCTGGCCTTGAACAACTCCAGGGGTAGAGGATTCACAACTTCCTTGGGCAGCCCATTCCAG
>JASSUY010034416.1:0-20203 GCA_032466535.1 Forpus xanthops
TTACTAATACTTCGCTAAGAAATATTAACCAATTATATACTGCCGAATGTTCCTGTTCTTCAGACACACTCTATAAAAGCGGTACTCATGTTACAATAAGCTGTCAGTACTTGATTATATTAATCAGTGTGTGTGTTGTCCATTGATGCCCCGCAACAAATGCATAAGCATACGTCTAAGTAATGGATGGTGCTCAGACAGACCTGTGTAGTTATTATATTAATACTTTCTGAGAAAATAAGAAATATTCTCTATATTCCAAACAATATGCTTAGCTCACACCATCCTTCTTAACAAAATACCATTAATTCTTTCAAGTGAGAAACTAATACCTACCGCCACAACGAGCATAACGACTTTCTTATCTTCACTTACACAGAGGTGAAGATTTTTGTACCTGGAGCACAAGACTGCTGCTGTTGCTGCAGAGGAGCCACGCGGTGTCAGTGTGATGCAGAGAAAGAGCGTCAGCATCATCTCCCGGACCCGGCGATAGGTCTGGCAGCCTTCTGCAGCAGAGCCCGGCACCAACTGGGATCCGACACGGCCTACGTAGAACGCAGCACGGGATGTATTTGCTGTTTCAGGAGTTGCTAGCCCGATACTTGTTCAGGTGGTGTATTAAGTGCTATCTAGGTTTATTACTAGACTACATTGCCATACTTCCTACACCATCTATCAACAGCATCATGTAACTTAAATTATACACTGCAAAATTGCCCCATCAAAAAAGCAGTTTTTACCTAAATGCATTCATGAAATAAAATGACAGACCGACTTTTACTTCCTCCTTGTTTTGGAAGAAGCAGACAGATGAAATACAGGTGCCAGTGTACAGTTCTTTACTTTCTGACTAAAGGACAGGCTATTTCCTACCACCCCGCAAGTTGTCCTGATGTGAATATGCAGCGTACACACACTCAAAAGAAAGACTGGTTTAGTGAAATCTAATAAATAATCTTTGAGGCATCTTAGTCAAAACTGTTAACTATTTGGAACAAGAACATGCTGCCTCTCACGATCAGCAGTCACTGTACAGCACAGTGAGATTTTGTCAGCCAGCATTATGTTTGCTTGTTTGGCTCTGATTTTAGTTGGGAGGCGCGTTGTATATGTCTCCTTAGTTGCTAGCAAATATACACAGTTTCTAAATTGTTTTGTTATAAGGGCTGTGGGGAATGCCATTCAGGAGCCAAAGAAAACACTACATAAATAGCCTCTAATCTGCTGTGTGAAATTAAAGCACCCTTAAAAATAGAAGTCTTATTTGATTTCTGCATTTAAAGTCTATTAGTTCTTCATTCAGAAATCAAGTTTTTATCCAGAGAGTCCTTGCACTCTACAAGCTGACCGTACTTCCAGGCTTTGCCATGCTCATTATATACTTGTGGAAGTCAGAAAAGCCAGAACTGAAAATTCCATGTTGGCAAGCTCTAAAGTCAGGTACTGTGGCTGTTAAGGAAAGGCGAGTAACATTGCCAATGCTTCTCTAAAAGCATTTCATTGGGTATCTAATTGAATAACTGTAAAACAGAATGGCATTTCCACGGTGCTATCCATTAGTGCTACAGAACATAAGGACGAGCATCAGCACTAGGCCTATAATGCAGCAAGCAAAGCCAAATGTTGCCTTTCCTTGCAATTCTGATTCCTGGTGGCCTCTGGTAGGCATAAACCATGCTGAGATCCATTTGGGATCACTGGCAGGAGCATGTTCTGATCTATGTACTGCTTTCTAAAGTGACTACTTATTGGTTATGGAGCTGTAGCTGAAAGAAACATTTCATTTCTATGCCATCTTATAGAAACCTTTGGAGTCACAGGCAGAAGAAGAACCTCAGCTGAGCAGATTCCCTCAGGCAGGCAACTGCAGCTATAATGCTTATGGGAAAAGCCATTGAGAGGCACTCAAGGCAGTTCCTGAGACAAGATAAACTGGCCTTCTTCATTAACTCCAACCATGTTAGATTTCAGAAGCTTGGTCAGCTTACTGAGACTTTTTGACCTCCAAACAAACCTACAATTAGCACATGTATATGTAGAATATGTATACAATCAGAACAATATGTATAAATGGAAAAGGCTAAATTAGGTTGGCAAAAATTGGAAATTTGTAAAAATGAAGTATTTTCTCAGCAAGAGCATGTGCTTTTATTACCTGTGTGCTTTTTGCTTTTGCATCACAGGGTGTAGTTTTCCTCAACTAATCTGCTTTTTTTTAAATACTCATTTCTCTCTTGCTCTGGATTCACAGTTAAGAAGGTACAAATTTTGCACAGCATTATCTTTCTATCTTGCTCTTGTTGGCTATGATGCTGAACCCCATAGGGGTTCATCTGTTTAGCTGATCTGTTTTGTGTTGTTTTACCTATCCTCTGTCCTGGTTTCAGCTGGAGCAGAGTTCTTTTGCTTTCCAGAAAACTTCCATCATAAACCACAACACACTCCTCCTGCCAGGGTCTCCATCTGGGGCTGGAGCTGTGTGGTAGCAAGGTGATGTAAGAGATGTCAGCTGAAACATACCCATTCTTGGATGAGCAAATGGCTCTGCGCATGTGATGTACCTGAGAGTTAGGATAAAGTGAGTCCCTTTAGAGAATGGTGTTGTGCCAAATTACAAAGTTCACAATGAGATGTTCTCTCATCAGAAGACATCAAATGTCTTCTTTGGTAAAGAACAGACTTTTTAGTTGTACGGTTTAAGAAATATGTAATTAAGAAAGCATAATTAACACCATATTGCATCACAGTGTATAAGATTATATCTAATACTTTCCCAGATGTTACATTGGCTAAAGCCTGAACAGTATTTCATGTCTATTTTGTATCCTGTCTATCACATCCATTTGCCATTTACACTGGCTTATCACTTCTTTAGTAGGTTGCACTTTTAGCTGTTTACAGAATACTTCATTGTGCAATTTGTGCTCCTGAAACTGCTTATTGCCCAGCAAATGCCACAAAACCCAGGCTGTATCCTCTTGGGAGCCCTCCCAGGCACGCAGCCCTGTGCAATTCCCCTCATGTTGCACAGCCTCAGGACTTGGGGCCACAGGTGGCCTAAACCAGTGTGACTGCAGTTATGTCAATTAGCTAGGCTGACTTAAGTCCTGAAAACTGGCTGGTTCTTAGCATTTAGAGCAGAAGCAGGAAAAAATATTTCATAGCTGCTGAAAGCTGCTAAATACCTGCTTTTAATAGGACTAATTTAAAAAAAAAAAACCAAACATTTCTTTGGATTGTGCATTTCTTTCAATGGCCCAATTAATGGGGCTGAGTAATGAATAGAGGCACCACTGGACTGCTTTTACACTGCTGTACTGTGTTAGCAACCTTTTGGTCCTGCTCAGGAGGCTGTAAAACACTTTGTTCCTCACAGCATAAACACTATTATACTACTATTAGGGTTGGATTTACTTACCATTAAGCAAACGTAACTACTCCTGCATTTGGCACTGCCCCAATAACACACAGGAGCTGAGGAATACTGCCACAACATACAGCCAGAGGTTTCTGGGGGGACTTTTCTGAATCATCCCAAATTCACTACTCTGGAGGGCTGGGCTCAGGCCAGCTCTGAGAAGAGCTGATGTGGCCTGAGCTAGGGTTAATGACTGTGAGCAGTCATTCTCTGCAGGAGCAATGCTGAATGATGCAGTGGAGATGAGACCCTAGTCATGCTTCTAAACTGTGTTCAAATGCTAAACGTGTTGAAGGCTTTAGCACAGTTTGGGAACAGGTTCCTTGAAGAAATTCCTGGTATTTCCTGGTTCCAGGCAGGCTGAAAAACACTGTGAGAATGTGGTGGCTTTTGGTATGTCCATTTATGGGCATGAATCAAAGGAACTGCAGGGAGGAAAAAAAGTGGAAAATGAGAGGAAAAATAAGTTAACTGAGCTACTTCCTCTCTCAGATTCTTCTTGGGTTTTGGGCAAAGCCTTCCACTGGTATTTCATCCCAATTTCTTGCTAACTGCTTCCATATGTAGGCATAGCATAACATCAGTTAAAGCCACATTTAAGCCTTGTTTTTAAGGAACTTAGGTTTTTGGTGGTAGGATGCAGTCAGAATGTTAGAATTATTATATGTTTAGGTAAGAATATTACCATTCCTTCTTGCATTTAATGTCCTTCTCAGTACGATGGTACGAGTACTTTCTGCAAGCACGATGTCTGAAAAAGCCATGCTACATGGGGAAAGTACAAATGATCTAGTTAAGAGCATGCTATTTCTAGTGATATCCAAAAGTCGGTTTCCTCAGCTGAGTCCTCATCTTCATGAGACAAATAACTGGATACTGTTCAAAGACTTATTTGTTCCTCTGTGGTTATGGATCATTAAAAGTGGCTCATTCTTGAAGAGTTTCTTAACTAGTGTCTTTTGGATGTTTCTTAGCACTGAGGAATCTGACAAATTTCCATCTGGAGAGCAGAGCCTATTTCATATGAAAGAGCTATAATCCGTGTCTGCTGTTCACATCTGTATTGTGTTAGAATGCTAAGCTGCAAATCCATGCAAAAGTGTTATAGTACAAAAATCTGAAATACGATGGCTTAGAGTAATTTCACAAATTATTCGATATTCTGGTCTCCAGCCACCTTGAATTCCCGTTTAATTATTAATTGAGTATCATGTATTAAATGATTACTGACTTTACAGTGGTCCCTTACCAACTGTATCATTAGTATTGCTGAAGATCCATTTTAAGGAGCTAGTAATTTGAATTAATATGCTTTTGTTTATTAATAAAGTGCTTTAAAAGTATGGTAGCAAACTGCACAACAGGGTTTTTCTGAGGATGCAAATATCTGAAAGCAAACTTCCAAAAGAATGCATTTTAGAAACAATGTGAACCAATGTTGTCTCTCATGTAGGTGACTTTGGACTGTCGAGCTCAAGTTTTGATTCTTCCATCTATGCATCTTAGGCCCAAAGAATGAAATCAGGAAATACCTTTACAGTTGAAAAGCTCACATTTTAACCATCATTTAAGATGCCATGAATTCCACACAAGGGCTCCTTCTTTCCAGGATGCCTTTGAAAGAAAGTCTTACAAACAGTATGATGCCTATTTACACTTCTAGGAGAACCCAACAACAAAGTATTTCAATTTCTTTACCTTCAGAGATCTAACACCTGAGGAGTGGTGTAAAATGCATGCTTCTGTCAGAAGAATACACGTGTTCCTGGGAGAAAAAACAATGAGTGCAAATCATTATAATGCTGAGGTTTATGACCCTTGAAGTGATCAAGGGAGAGTAACAACTTGCTAAACTGATCCGCATATGCAACATAATTCCTTACTACAATTCACAGTGGTAAAAGCAAACCACCATTGTGACAGGAAGACTCTTCTGACCCTCTCCCCTAGCCTGTGAGGCAGTGTGATAATTTGTCAGATGGCAGGCAAAACAGCTACATCACTGCATTACAAGGAGAAGGGCAGGTTGTGGTCCTGAGCTGTAGTGGGGGAGCCCCTTCATGGGTGTCTAAATGTAGATGGCCCTTCCTAAACCAGACCACTGCTGATGCTTTCTGGCCCTGCTGCCTTGTACGATAGGCATAGCTGGTGGACAGGGCCAAGGGAGGCCACAGCTCTCTGCAGCTTAAGTGTCTGAGATGCAGTCCATACTGTAGGGAAATGGGAGCAGAACCTGGGTGAATCTCATGAGCTAGTCATGAGGCTCAAGATGTTAATGTTATAAGGGTAAGGAATGGTCATTCATTATAATGTCTAATATAAATTTGTAAAAGAATGAAGAGCAGATCTGTTAAAAAATGGGCTTGCTCAGCATCATAAACACTGTGTCTCTTAAAGACATTAATCCCAACCTGCCAGGTATATTATGCTACCTTCTGTTCTTCTGATCCTGATAGCTTTTGGTACATCCTATCCTTGCTGGAACTAGAAATGACAGTGTTCTTGTTATTTGGGGGTGGAGCCACAGCAGTGGTTGGACAACCAGTCCTTGGGGTTGTAGGATTGTTTGAAGTGTTTCCAGGGTGAACTGAATGGCCGCATCATATTCATAACCTGAAAGAAAAACCAAACAAAAAAAAAACAAAATAGAGAAAAATACTGGAGAGGCTCAGGGAGTGTAAGAGCCAAAGGCTACCCAAAACTATTATTTAATATAGAACACAAAAAGCCACTTCCTCATGCCAGGAAAATTCCTCATATTATTTAGAGGAAAGGGAAATACTTCTATGGCCTTGTGCAAAGTCTGGTGAGGCCACTGGCAAAGCTCACAGTGACTTCCAATTAGTTTAGGGCTCTGTTGTCCATCATTAGTCAAAGCTGGTGTTATGCCGATTTGCTGCTAATGCTAGCTGAAATCAGTGGGATTGGAAGGTGCTCAGGAAGGATGGACATTTTTGTAAGCTAACACTCTTTCACCACCAGGAAATTCCAGATTGAACTTGTTTGGCTGAAAAGGATTCTTGTTGGAGAGTTCTTGTTTTTTTTTGAAAACCAGAACTAATGCTTCTAGTGCAAAGGTTAATTTTAAATTCAAAGAATTCCCTTGTCTTGATAAAGGGACCAAAAAAAAAGTTTGTTATTAACATAGGACCTAGCAAAGAACTGAAGCTTTGTTATTAGCTTTAGGGGGATGAGGTAAGTGAATCACAACTGTCCTTATACTGTTTTTTGGTTATTTGAGAAGAATGTTTGGGCTGTTATCAAAATGTGTAGCTCTTACAGTACTTCTCATGTGTGGGCCTGGAAGAGTTTGAATCAATGGATGCTTTACACAGAACTGTCATGTAAAATGATTTGTTCCTAGTGACCAAATAGGAAGGTAACCCAGGTATTTGTTATCTGAGTTCAGTGTTCTGTCCACCATAACATAAGAAGGTTTTCAGTCAAGTAAAACCATACCTATGTTAGCCCTACTCTGCATGAAGGTTAAATCACGGGATCTTAAGAGGCCATTTCCAACCTGTATCATTCTGTAATTTTTATGATGCAAGTCATTAGCTCGTCACTGAAAATTTAGCAGATTTGGGGCTTCTGGATTTGACTTTAGAGTCAGGAGCCACTTCACTGCAGATACTTTTAAAATGTTTTTCTCACTTTAGTTGAAAACAAATTTTAACCATTGGAACATGTCAATGAAATTAAGCATGTCGCATGGTGTGTTGCAGCAGGAGCTGAATGCTATGGTGACCAGCTGACTCATTTTAAAGCTACCATATGTGATGCATTTGGAACCTGCTGCACTTTCTAATGCAACACTGGGCTTGCCAAAGCAAGCCTGGCCCTGCCCTCCATTCAGAAGAGTAGCAAACTACAGTTGGCTCACTAGTAACACAATAAGTAACAATAAATCATTAGCTTAGTGGCAAGTGTATGTGCTTCTTGACAAAACCCCCACAATGCATTACCTGATTTTCATCTAGTGCAAAGCCAACCATTTTAGGAATACATAAACCAGTAGTGAAGACTAAAGGTAAATGAAATACCAAGCCATTTATATAAAAAATATAAATACTTTATTTTCAACTAAAAAGGTGCAAACATGTAACTTTTGGTCACACTTCTCAACAAATAAACTGTCCAAAAAGAGCCATCGTCAAAGAAAGAAACAAATACTCGAGTGGAACGACTGATGAGCTACAGAAGAGCCTTTTTTCTTAAAACCACTTGTCCAAGAAAGTAGAAGTAAATGTGTTTTGCCAGATGACTGCTTTGTAAGGATGCAGGCACTTCAACTCTAACAATCTCCATCTTGTTCTCAACTCACCTTTTGTCCCTATCTGAACAATTTCCACTAGAGTATGTATTTCATGCTTTGAATCCATTGTCAAACAAGCTTTAAATCCTACCTATCTTATTCCAAAAAAAGAAGGCTATCATTGAAATTTCAAAGCATTAAACAAAGGCACAAAACTTTAAATTAATTTAGATAACTGTACAAATATATATACACAGTATTTACAATATTAATAAAAAGTAGCTTGTTACAGGTAAATTAACTGCCACAAGCTGTCCAGTCTAATTGACATGATTCTGATTCTTGTTGACCAAGCCATATGAATCAGAGCGTCAGAGCTGAAACATTACTGTCCTGACTAACAGAACGCCTTCTACTTAGCACTTTGCTGGGTGAAAGTTTGCCTTCCAGCTGTTGCTGTTACTGAGCCAACACCAGCAAACATGCTGTCTCCTTCTGAATTGCACTACTACATGAAGCATGCTGTACCACATTAAGGGAACATTTGCTTGAATCCACTGTTCCTGTCTATTTCCCTTACACCCTTCACACCACCTCATGAACAATGTGTTCTGAAGCTGTGTCTTGCTGTGGTCCCACTGTCCATCTCTTTACCTTCTTCTTCAAACCACCATTTGGGGTCAGTAGAAAAATTGTCTTAAGTCACATGGAGCAGTTTGTTGAAATTAAAAAAAAAAACAAAAAAACTGATTTAAATACCTTGTGCTATTGAAACGTGTTTACAAATTGAGATGCAGATAAGTTCAAGTTGGTAATTTAGTTAGCGTCTCCTTCTGGCTTTACGCCATGTCTCCATACATCTTCCTGTAGTACAGAGACTCAAAGATGTCATTGTCTCCAGGGCAGTTGTAGTGGCAAGCGCAGGTCTTGATGAACATCATTTTCCTTTTCATGATCTCCCCATCAGGGCACTTGAACTCCACGGGGAGGGTGGTGGTTCTGTGGGGTGTGCAGCAGCGCCCATCAGTGCACACACCACAGAACTTAGCTCTGTAGGTCTTCACGCTGGTGCAGCCAGACAGCTCAAACTTGATGGGCTTGGAGATTTTCGGGGTGCGAATGCACTTTTTGCCTTTCTGTTAGGATATAAGTGAATACAAAGTGTTTAGAAGGTAGGCTTTCACACAGCACTAAGCTTGCAAGTTAAGGGCAGCAGGCACACTAATCCTTATATGTTCACTAGGCAAGTGTCTTAGTACCACAACACAGAATGAAAGGAAAATTTAGGACATTTAATTGCAAACTGTTCATCACTGGGATACAACTCAAATTTCAAGGTAAACTACTTGAAACTAACTACTCATCAAAACTACACAGTTTTTGGTAGGAAACTTTGTTTTAGTTAGTGAACGGAAGCATCCCTGTAGGTCATACATAAAGATTAGATTTTTTACCTTTATGTTCTCCTCCAGGTCTGCTTCACATGGTCTGACCATGCAGAGTCTACTCTGTTTCTCCAGTCTGCAGAAGGCATTATCATTGGTGACCCTGGTTGAGATGCCCATACCGCAGGTCTTGGAGCAAGCACTCCACTCTGTGGTCTGCACCAGACAGTTGGCACGCATCATTGTTGGGTCTGGACCGTAAGTGTCTTCCAGTCTGTAAGCTGCAGGAGACAGATAGCCAAGATGAGGCCGTCATCTGACCTCATGCCCTGCTACAGGCTCTCTTCCTCCTCCTGGGAAATTTGAGCATCCACACTTACTGCAGCACTCCAGGTGCCATGGTGCCCTGTGTCAACCCATCCCACTGTCTTCAACCTCCATGCAGGGTACCTATTCCCCCCGGGCTGCCACCCACTGAGGGGCTCCCTCCCACTCACCAGCAAGTGCAGGTCCCACAGCAGTCTGCTCTTTGGTTTCGTCGCAGACCCACTCCTCGCAGCACTTTCCAGGTAGCTTCACCCGGCGCGGGTAGGGGCAGTCGGGGCTGGGCAGGCGGACGTCCATGCTGCAGAGGGGCACGCAGCCCACAGCCCCGTCCAAGCAGGTGCACTGGTACTTGCAGCTGCTCTGGAAGGACTCCCCGCTCCGGTACACCATACCGCCGAAGACGCACGGGGCACCGTCCCGAGCTGCGAGGGGCAGGAGGGTGAGGGTGAGGCGAAGGTGTCTCCCGTCTTCCCCTTTTGCTATACCCCAGCCCGGCGGGACGCTGTTCCCATCTGGCCCCGTCCCCGCTCACTCACCGGTGCAGACGCCGATCCTCCGGTTGGCAGGTGAGCCGAAGTCGCAGAAGAGCCCCTTGTGATGGTCGCAGGGGTCGCGCTCGGTGCAGAGCTCTCCCAGCTGCTTGGCGCAGACGCGGCAGCAGCCGCAGCCGTCGAGCACCAGGGAGACGCCGGCGGGGCAGGTTGGGCCGGGCTCCGCGCCGCACTGGCACTGCCCGCTGCACTCCTGGCTCTGTGCCTTCTGACAGCGGCGGGGAGAGGGAGAGAGAAAGAGGGGAGTCAGAACCTCTGCCGGGACCGCGCCGCTCAGAAGTGGGGTGGTGGCACCGCTGGCTGCGGCACTTACCAGGCTCAGGAGGGAGAGGAGAAGGGCTACGGCGAAGCTGGCGGGGGCCATCCCGCGGCTGTCAGCGGCTTGTGAGGAGGAGGCAGCGGCGTCGGGTTGCCCTGCAGACAGGGGCGATGAGGTGAGATGAGCCGAGTCGAGGTGAGGCGAGGCGATGAGCGCTTCCCGTCGGGTGGCTCTTCTCAGCAGCGGTGCGCGGACTGCCCTGTGGCTGTGGTCACTGTGCAGGCTGCTAGTCGGTGCTGCACTGCTCTGTTCCGCTCCTTGTTGAGTCCGGTAGGAGAGCGGCTGTGTGAGTGCTGCGCAGTGCCGGCAAGGACGCCCCTTTATACGCGTCGTCGGCACAGCCTCGCCAATGGGCTGAATGGGGCCGCGGACAAACAGCGACATTCCGCGCATTCCTGCGCGCCGCGCCGCGCCGCCCGCCCCGCCCCACGCCGCCGCCGCCGCCCCGGAGCGGCCCTGACCCCTGACTCCCGCATTCCTCCGTCTGTGCCCCCCTCCAATGCGCACCCCCTTCACGTCTCTTTATTTTTCATCCCGATGTTTTTTAAGTGTGAGCCCTCTCCGGAACCAGCGGTTCTGGGTCCCCCCGTCCCGTCCTTCCCCCCGGCAGCGCGTTATTCCTAGGCGGGCAGCGGGAAGGGGAGAGGGGGGCGGCGGGACGGTTGCCAGGGGCATCCGGGGGAATCCGTTATTTCCCTTCTT
The DNA here is from genome assembly GCA_032466535.1 of Forpus xanthops. Classification (NCBI taxonomy): domain Eukaryota; kingdom Metazoa; phylum Chordata; class Aves; order Psittaciformes; family Psittacidae; genus Forpus; species Forpus xanthops. The sequence continues at coordinate 10,961 of JASSUY010034416.1, forward strand.
CGGTTGTCCCCTCTCGCCTCTCGTCCCTCCCCCGGCAAAGGGGACAGGAGACCGGTGGTTTTGGGGTGGCCCTGTCAGGGCCCTCACCTCAGGGTGCCTGGTGCCGGGCAGCGAATGGTCCCTGTGCTTTGGTACCACCAAAAAAAGGTATAATTACACTACCGGGTATAAATTGACCCTGTGTACCACTGAATCATACTGGATATTTGTAATGTGTTCCTTCCCTAATAGATGCTCTCTATGAATAGAGAGAGTGCCTATTTACTCTGAAATATTTGGCAGAGCGGATGGAGTCTGAAGCATGGAAGAAGTGGCTATTATTTTCCCACTGCCTGTGTGCAGCTGTCATTTCTGAACAGCACGTTCCTCGCACATCTCTGCTTTGCTGATGGTCCTACCCAGGATTACAAGAAGAGGGGACTGGCATATTACTGCGCTCAGCCAAAACCTTAACGCTGTAGGCTGTGTTTGAACACAGGACCTAAGCATTGTGTATTGTATTAAATCACTGCAGAGAACTACTATGTCTATTTACTTATTTATTTATACCAGGAGGATGGTTCTTCCCCCACCTCCCAATGTATCATTTGAATATTCAGTGATGTCATGTTGTTTGACCTCAGCTTTAATGCAAGGAAAGCCAGAGTTTTGGCTTTTGACCTGTAGAAGTATGTTAGTGTTTAATGAGAGAGATCAGCTTAATTCATTTTATCAGGCAGACTGAAATCTGATGGGTATCTCAAAAGATACATCTTTTTATGCAGTCTTTTTCCCACTGCTTTCCCTCCCTGCATATGCAGGCATACTGCCATACTATGATGTAGCAATATGTATGAGGGAAAAGAAACAATTTCATGTAAAGCCCTGGTAGGTTATATTGTAGTGTAAAACTGCTATTTATTTTCTGCCAGCACTTTACTTTGTCTGGTAAAGTCATTTGAATATCATTTTTTCTTGTTGAAATTCTCCATTGAAAGAAATGAGATTGGCTCTGGAAGAAAAAAATAGACCTCAGAGGAACAGTTACGGTAAATAATATATGTTCCCAAGCCCTTGAGGGCTCCCAAAATCTGTACTTGAAAGACTCTAATGGTTTCAGTGCTGGGTAAATAATATGTGTACCAAGCTATGTATGACATGCATACCAAAATGCAAATGTAACCAGGTAAACAGAATGCCTTTTTTAAATGCCTAAATATAGTAGGAGAACATCAGAGAGGGAGAAGCTCTAGGTATGTTTTATAACTTTCTACGTAAGGGTATTTTTTTTCAGAGAAACTATTTTATTAAGCAAAACCTAAGAACTTACTAACAGAAAGAGTATGTTTAAAAGTGACAAACCATCAGAAAGCAAGGAAATACAAAATTAAAGGACAAGTCTGTCCTAAGTCTTCCCACTGCGGGCCAAGCACAGCAAGACCCATCCACTTGCTGCCTTGAGAAAAGAATTTAATAGGCATTTGGACTTCAGAATTGATTCTGGTCTTGCAGCACTGTGTATCGAGCATTGCGCACTGAATTGGAAGGTGTGCCAGCCCATGACAGTGGGTAAGAATCAGAGTCCGTGACGTTTACCTTTTGTCATTCTGGCTTCTGTGCTGGTGGATGCGGCTCATTGACTACCTCATATGTGCATGTTTGTGTGTGCACAGGGGCAAAGGGAACCTGGAAGCAAAGGTGGTTCTTTCAGAGTCCCATCGGTCTTCAGCTTGTCCTTTCTGATGACAGTTATGTCCTGGGTTGGAGAAGCATGTCTTGGCATTGACAAATGAAATGGTTAAAAAGCACTATTTTTGACTTCCATGCAGGTGTTTATACAGCACATGCTTTTACGATAGTATATTTTTTCTGCTGAAACTAGGAATTCACTACATCGGCCTTGCAGACTTGTTTACACAGCTATATACGGTATGCATGTGTCCACATCAGCTTCAGTTGGTATAGCTCCTTTGGTGAAGTCTTGTAAAATGTACAGGTGTGGATAGGCTGCATTCCTCTCTTGTGTTTTTACTTCTTGTTTTTTTTTCCTCCTTCCCCCCAAAAAGCCACTTGATCAGGTATCAGACGTACTGAAAACCTGGCAAGGCTACAGGAAAGTGGCTAGACTTGGAGTGTTTGTGTACTTAAAGAAAGAATCTTGCACATTTTCGACTTTCAGTCAGATATTTTTTTATAAGAGCAATTGGAGGTCTGAGCCAGCCCTCAAAGCGGAAATCAAAAGCTCCCAGAGAAACATTCCCGAGGAATGTGAATCTGATCCAACAACCATACGCAATGCACATACAGTACTGTCAGTCTTATAGGAAGTCTTGCCATATATGGACAGCTGGACTCTGAGCTGTTTATCATCACGATAGGCTTGTAGCTGGCTTCAGACATCTCTGGCTTGCCTCAGGTTTGGCATGCCAATTAGTTCCTTTCCCAAAATGCTCACCAGGATATTTCTTAAAAATTGTAATAAATAGATCTCAAAATCTTCCGAGGTCCAGTTAAAGTTATGTTAGCAGGCTTTTGCTTAAAATGCAGATTCCAAGCAAGACTTACTCTGCTAGCTCAGAAATAGACACAGAATAAAGAGATTTATTCCATTGTGAATGTGGTTGCCTGGTATTTGTCTTTCTTAGAAGTCATCTGGTAAGTTATTCTATGTATCTGTAGGCATAGAAAGTGCTGTGAAGCAGACTACTCACTAGACTTTTACTCATCCCTTTCTGGAGGGGTGCATGAGCTCATGAATCAACACAGGCAAAGTGAAAACTTCTTTTTCCAGGATCTGTCAAGCAGGTTTTCCAAGTTGTGCCATCTGTATTGCTTTGTTAGTGAGGCACGTGGTGCAAGCCTTCCGCTTTGGAGCCGTGACAGTTCACATCCGCTAATCTTACCAATGAGAGGCATTAGCTCTTCTCCAAGAGGAACCAGGATATGAAGGCTGGGCAGTGCAGAAGATGGCAGAGGGCCTATGGAAATGTTTGCTGCTGAACTGGCGGACCTAATCCAAGTTCCTTGTGATACTGGATCAGATTCTCTGCTAGTGTCATTTGGGCACTGTATGCACTGTTGGCCATCAAAATACTTGGACTTGAGAAGTCCAAGTCCATTGAGCTAAAGCTACTTAGTGCATGCTTTGGCAAAGCCATCAGACGTGATTCCCATTAGCAGATCTTGTTGCTTTCCATGATAGTCATTATTTAAGAACTTATGTTCTTTATGTTCTGACATGTAACATTTTGTTACTTCTAGAGTCATTGAGAATGCTGATTGAAATTCTTGGCTTCATCCTTAAAAAGTAATTGGAGTTTTTATGAATGCGTGTGGTCTTGAAGCAGCAAAGTGATTACTGGAAGTAGAATAATCTAAATGAGTATTCAAAGCACATATATAACTGTTGGCACGAGTGATTATAAGTAGCATGAAGCCAGAGATCCTTTACCTATCGAGTCTCAGGTTCTTTTGTTCTGAAGAATTTGATACAGACCTTTTCAGCACTGTAGAGGGAGCAGCATTCACTGCTTCTGTGCAGAGGTTGGCTGTGTCCTGTGTTTTTGTGGGAAAGCCCCTCCACAGCTTGCAAAATTGACAAAGGAGGGAAGAGACTTTCAGTTATTTCCTCAGATTTGACTGAGGTTCGTAACCTCTTGCAATAGTAAATCAACTACTGTGGATCTGAGTCACTAGCTGCTTCTTTGACAATTGTTTTGTAAATGGTTAACAATTCATAAAAAGTAAGTGTCACTGGCTGGAGAGGAAATGTGACCAGGGACTTGATCCAGAACATCCACCAGAAGTCCTTTGAGGTCTATCTCTTGAAGAACAACATGGAAAACAGCTGGAGGAGCACTTCCTCCCACTCTGTCAGGGCATTGGTGGGCAGGAATAAATTAGAACTTCTTATTCTAAAATGCATGTGATTTTCAGTTTTTCAACCTGCTGCTCTCAGAGCTGTCAATGTAAATTTTGAGGGTTTGTGGGTTTTTTACCTCAAGCTGAGAGACATCGATGTTTAATTAAGCCTTCGCTTAACAAGTGCAGATTGCTCTGTCTAAAACTGTGGGATCTCTTAATTTATGTCGTAGCTGTTCTGAGAGAAGTAGAGGCCTGTGGAGAATCCTGTGGGATACATATATATACTTTGTCCAGCAGGGTAGGATGGATATTTGTACATTTGGGGGTGATGAATAGAGTGTCTTCTTTGGGGAAGCAGACATCACTGTTTGTAAAATTTGACCCCTTTCTGATGTAACCTGAATTCACTGACTTGGGGATAGTGTAGCATGGGCTTTTCTTTTACACAGGCCTTCCTGAGAAAGTGGAGGAGTTGCGTTATTGTATAGCTCTATCATACTTCTGGAGGACTTGATAAGCACGCCTCATGAGCTGACCTACAAAGGAATGTGGTGGCCTTAACATATTAACATCAGATTTTAGAGCCTGCTTGATTTTTAGGAAAATGGTTCCCCATGGTTTACCTGCCAGCTTGCCTGGCTCTTTTTTTTCAGCAAGTGATGCGTGGTATGAGACTTGTGTAAATACATCTGGACAAGTGACGCAGACAGGGAAACTAGGATGTAACCTACAACAGCCAAGGTGGCTTCCTTATTGACCTGTGGATGTATGTGAAATTTAGCAACGACCAGACCAGGTCTGAAAGCCATCTTATAATGGTAATCTCTGGTATGGGTGGGAAATTCTCTGTCAGACTCCTTTTCACATGGAGCTGAGAAAAACAGATGTTCCAAGAAATGTGCATTGTTAAAGAAGTGAGGATATTTCTAAGATACTTTGATTTCCTGCAGGAACTAGTTGAGGAAATGTTTTTAAGGGGCAATGGTCCCATGCCTAGAGTGTACAACCATGTTGGTTCAAATGTATTAGTGATGTCTGGTTTTAAAGTAAAAAGCATTTAGTTGTAAAAGTGGTAGGGCTCATACTAACAGCAAGCATTTCTGAGCATATTACTCCATTTATAACCCTTGTATTAAAGGGGTTTAAAAAAAAAACAAGGTGAGGTTTTCACTGTGTTTATTTTGACCATTTTGGACAATGGGGTCTTTATGAAGATTGAGTCTGTGAAGTTATTTGTGGTGCATTTCTTGTGAGGAAGTTACCCGTGATGGATCCTGTGGAAAAGCTAACCTTAATAACATGGTAGATCTGTATGATTATTTAAGATTCAATTATGACATGGGATGAAAAGTCAGTCCATCAGTTGCCTTTTTTCGTTACTTAAGATTTTCAAGGTATTTGAAAATCCTAAAACTGTCCTAACCAGTGTTCACCCTGTGAGTTAGGAAATTTGTAACATTCAGGTGAGTTTTAAAAGCATATATAAAATAGCAACATCTTTTTGTTTCTTCTTATGGCATTCACAAGATACAGAGGCTTGGATTTCAAATCCCCTGGGCTTTCTTATTTTACCATCTTAAATTTTTTTCTTTAGCTTGCTTATTTTTTTCATCTTAAATTGAATGAGACTTTGCTAAGGCCTTCATACATCTTTTTTTTTTTCTTTTTCCCTTCGTAAATGGCTTGCAAAGAGTGACACTAGAGTACGTGTCTTGAGAGGCATGCTTTGTATTTCTTTTTTGCCATCAAGCTGCCACAGGGGGGAGTAGAAGTTTGGAAAGGACTGTGCTGCCCAAGAAGCCATCGAGGCAAGTGTTGCATTCCATGTGCGTACCCTGGCCAGTCCTTTATGGGGAAAAGAACGGGTGCAAAAGAAGAGTGGATGTGCTAAGAATGAACATGTTGGTTGGGGGAAGGAGCTGGAGGGTTTCTGCTTCTGAGACGAGCTGAGTGGTTCACAGCACGCAAAACCATGCTGTTTTTCTTATTCATTCCAACCAGCGTTACTGTCCAGATGTAAGGGGAATGTGGCTGAATTGTTTTCCTGCCTCAGGAGGGAAGATGACATGTGGGAGTTGTACAGTGCTTGTAAAATCCCTGTTGTTCTGACGAAAGGCTTTTCCCACGTTAGGCCTATTGCTAAGGAAGAAAAAATGCTAGGCAGAGGCAAGGCGGCTTTGCAAGGCAGAGGACACAGTGCGGAAAGTTTTAACTTGATAGAAAAGCGTTGTTCTTGTGGGACTGTTAGTGATGGAGAGTCTGCCCTGTCAGCTTGAAGCATGAATAGCTGGACCTTGTGGGTTCTTTGCAGCAAGGGTGGGTAAGAGGCCCCAGCTGTGAGGTTACTCTCCTCTTGTGTCTGCCCACAGTTGCTTTTGCAGCACACAGTCTGCGGTAGCAGCATGGCTGTCAGCAACTGTCTTGCCCTGCCAGTGGGCCTGGTGCCCATTTTCCTCCTCATTTGAGGAGGAAAGATGTGGACAGAGATGGGGATGTGGGTTTGAGAGCGGAAGGAATGGGCTAGGATTTAAGGGGTAGCCCAGCACAAGAGGGTAGAAGGGGGTTTATCCCTCCTGTCAGCTTCCCACCCATGGTGCCGGATTTGAGCCTGTGCCCAGTGTCAACCAGTCATGGTGCTCAGTGAGAAAGGGTAAACAGGGCTGAAGAGAGCAGCTCACATATGTGTTTGTGTGGGAAGGGCTTAGGAGAGAATACGGAAAGAAATGGAGGAAATGGTGTATGCGGAGAGTGGTGAAAATGAACCAGCCAAGGATGAGGTGGGCTTGGCAGCATCCTTCCCACCACCTTCACAGCATTTTACCACCGACAAACAGTGTTCATCTGTTCAACCACAGGCAAACTCATTTGCCAGAAGAAGAGAGGAGATGTGCCTGCAGTGAAGTCTGGGTGCTCCTGTTGGGAGCACCTTCAGGTGCCAGTCTTCATTTTTCCTTGCCCCACTGTACTCAGGAACAGGCTGCTTTTGGGATCTGTGTTGCAGTTTTATCATTGGACGACCCGGTCAACAATTTTTTGGGAAAGAATGAAGTAATTTTCAGGAACTAGTTAATAATCAGGAAAACAAACAAAAGGAGTGAATCAGGCACGTTTTCTTTTATAAAATCCTCCATATCTGAGTGTACAGATCTGTAACGAGACAGTTAAGCAAAGAAAAAGGGAGAGTTAAAGGAGAAATGCAAAATATCATATTTATGTTTCTGTAACCTATCATGAGAAATAACAATGTTGTGTATTACTTACTAAATGTGCTATTTTAGAATGCAGAGTTAAATATGGCAAGCAGGTCTTTGCTTTTGACTTTAATGGCAAACATAGGATGGGAAGGAAAAAAATTCTTCGGGTGAAATTTTGCTGGTTTTTTTGTATGTCTGTGATACCTGGACTGTTGAACAGTCGTCAAAAGTAATCTGGGAGAAATCTACATTCTTTGTGCATAATATATTGATAAATGCAGTGGCTGTTCCACAACCTCGTGCCTAACATACACAAAAGAAGAGAATTAATGATCCAGTTTCCAAATAAGACATAAAGAATTTGGTTTTGCTTTCAGGAGATAATGTATTGAGGTTTGAATGGAACTATGTTAAATATATTAGAAGTCTCCAGGAATTCAAGGCTGTTTTTTTTCAACAATAAACGTCTAAGATAACAAGAATATTTATACATTTGGCAAACCAGTGCTTAAACCTCGTGTTTCTTGCTTATTCTTATGGCTAGTTGTTACAAATTAATGGAATTAAACAGAGATAAAAATAAACTGAAAAATACAAAATTAAATAAATTCACCGCAACATCAAAATATCCCTTAGTTCAGTGGTGCAGGAGTTATAGAAGGCATTAAAGTCAGAAACATACTGAAGCCTGTACCACAGTTCATTGCACTTACCTGGACTCTTGCAGGAATAAAAACTGGAGAACACTGAACTGGGTCAGTGTCACAGTGTCATGTAAATCAGTTTTAAAGATACCTACACTTCTGTTCCACTCTTCCTAAAGCACTTTCAGCTTGGTTTGTCAGTGCTTCTTCCTATAATGTTTGCTGAGGAAATTGGCAACAAAGTATGATTGACTGTGTGAAAGAAGAGAATAAAAATGTTGACATCTAACAATTTAAAAACCCAGAGTGTGATTAGAGTACTTTTTGCAAAGAATGATGTCAAGATACTAATTTTGGACATGGTGTGTATTTTGTAATATTTGATGGACAATATGTGTCCAAAGACACAACCAAGAGCAAAACCAGCATTACGTGGTTTATAATTCCAGAACCTTTTCTATGGTTTTTCGGGTTTCATCACTGTATCTTTTCAGTGAAAGCAAAAACGATTTTGACATTTGAGGGTTTAAGACATCCAACACTTTGACTGGATGTGTTTTTCTGTTTCTACTCTTCATCATGGTTTAAGATGAATGTGCAGCATGGTTACTGTTGAATCATTCTTTTAGCTGAAAATGTATAAATGTGTGTTTCTGGTACTAGAGGTCAGAGATTTTTTCCTGCAGAGACTTCATTTTACATTGTGTCCACAGCAGATTTGTCAACTCTTTTGACCTTTGAAAAAAGATTATTTTATTATGATCTAATTCCAGCAAGGAAGCCACATATGCTGTATTTCAAGCCAAATTTGTAATGAATGGATGAGGTGTCTAATTTTTGTTTCTCAAAGGCTATCAGAGCAAATCTTGCCAGTTATGTTTTTACTCAAAATTCCTTAGTTTCTCCTGCTTTTCCTGCAGACCAACACAGAGCAGTACATTATCGTTACTTAATTAGTAAAAAACCCGTATTAATACACACACACACAAAAAAAAAAAAAGGGCAAGGTAACAAGAAGTGGTGTCCCACAGAGATCTACCAAGAAAGCCAAGCAGGAACACAGTTGCAGGACTTAAAGCACATCTGGTAGTCCTAGACTAAGTGAACCAATGCATTAGGGGTTTGGGGGGAACTAAGATGGGAATAACAGGGAAGGTGGAAAGAAAAAACCTCCAAAAGGTAAGACAGTAGAGTGCCCATAATTTATGTGACATGGAACCAAGGTCCTCCACCTGGGTCGGAGCAATCCCAGGCACAGCTACAAATTGGGCAGAGATGAGATTCAGAGCAGCCCTGTGGAGAAGGACTTGGGGGTGTTGGTTGATGAGAGAATGAACACGAGCCTGCAGTGTGCTCTTGCTGCCCAGAAAGCCAACCGTATCCTGGGGTTCATCAAAATGAGCGTGACCAGCAGATCGAGAGAGGTGATCCTGCCCCTCTACTCTGCTCTCGTGAGACCTCACTTGGAATATTGTGTGCAGTTGCGGTGTCCTCAACATAAAAAGGACATGGAACTGTTGGAACAAGTGCAGAGGAGGGCCACAAGGATGATGAGGGGACTG
>JASSUY010034416.1:20303-70969 GCA_032466535.1 Forpus xanthops
GGACTCTTCATGAGGGACTGTAGTGATAGGACAAGGGGTAATGGGTTCAAACTTAAACAGGGGAAGTTTAGGTTGGACCTGAGGAAGAAATTCTTTACTGTGAGGGTGGTGAAGCACTGGAATGGGTTGCCCAGGGAAGTTGTGAATGCTCTATCACTGGCGTTGTTCAAGGCTAGGTTGGACATAGCCTTGGGTGACATGGTTTAGTGTGAGGTGTCCCTGCCCATAGCAGGGGGAATGGAACTAGATGATCTTGAGGTCCTTTCCAATCCCAACTATTCTATGATTCTATGATTCTATGATTGATGCCGGGAGACTTCTGGTGAAGTAAGACCCAAGGTCTGTGTTCCTCTTGGCTAATGACTGTTCTTTCTTGGAAGGAAGCTTTGAATTGGCAAGTAAGTGTAGGAGTTGAGATAATTGTTAGACATAATACAATACCCAGCTATAGATAGCTTCAGCAGATGGACCATAAGACAGTGGAGGCATTCTGCCTGACCAGCTGTAGCGTGTCATCACCAGAGCATGAGGGTAAAACTTCCCTGCCCACCTTTGCCCTTTGGAAAGCATTTGCTTACTTTTGCATCGCTTGTGTATCAAATCCCAGTTCATTTTGGAAGCTTTCTCCTTTTCCTGACCATTATTTTCTCATTCCTAAAGCAGTCTGAGTCTCAGTGCCTTTTTGCCATCTTTTCTTGTTTCTGCTTGGGTCTTTGGTGAATTGCCTCCTCAAACACAGACATAAAGCTAGCCATTTTTTCTCACTGCCTGCAGCTTGGGTTCTCATGAACATCTTTTTCTGTATTCAGAGCAGTGTTCACTCTTCGGTAGGTGACTCCTTGATCTGCTTCTGAGTATGAGCTGATAGCTGAGACTACCTTTGGTAACCTAGGTGAGAAGTTTTATGGGACAGGGTATAGGTGAATATGGGAGGCTTTTTGGTAGGCGATAGAGGGGTCTTCTAGATTTATCCAGCTTGCACCGCAGATTGGATGTTGTTGTTAAAGCATCTCTGCTTTCCAAGCTGGAAAGGTCACTGTATTTCTTTAGAATATTTCTGGAGATGTTTCTGTGGTTTGTCAGATCTAAAAATAAACTATGATCAACACACTTAAAAATTATGACAGGATATTTTTTTTTTCCCAAGAGTATATAAGGCAGTCAGATATTTGTTTTCCTCTTAGGGAACCAGGCAGAACTACAGACAGGCTACAAAAATCCCCTTCAGATCTCTAGGACTTTTATTTTTGGTTGTATGTTTAAAGTTAGGGCCTCTGCCTGCTCATCTGCGTAAAGCAGTTTATATAGCTTATCATTTCCTCAACTGAGAAAAAAAGTCTTCAGGAACATTTGCAGCCTTTTCTCCTTAAATTTCTCTGTCAACTGGGAAGCTTTAATTGGAGTTTGTTTTCATTAGAAAGAGGCACCCTGATGAAATAGACCCTGCGCATCAGTTGCATTAATTTTCAGCAAAATAAAGCTTAGAAAAGCCTTGGAACTATTTTGTTTTTAAACATGTCAATGCCCTGACTTGATTTTGGAAGGGAGAAACACTGGGGGAGCTTAATTTAAATTTGTTTTATGTCAATGACCTACTGGTGTTGCTTGGCCTGAAAACCACTTTGAGTGACATTTTCTAATGTCTGCCACTGTCAGTGGGGCTGGAGAGACATTTAGAAACCCAGTGTTCTTCAAGGAGCAGAAAATCCATTTTCTGGACCACATCAAAGAATGCTTAAAAAGTATTCTGTGATTCATTTAGAGTCATTAAAGCTTATTGTGTAAAAGCAAATTTAATGCATTTTTACTGATTTCTATTGCTGTAGCTGTTTCTAAAACAAATCTCATTGCTGTGAATGTCTCCAATACAGAGCCTTGGATTGGGTAGTCCAAAGGGTCAGTGTTGGATAACAGGCCAGTGAGCCCACCAGGTAAGCGATGACTTCTTTGGAGACCTACAGCCATCATTCTGCAGCTTCTATGACTTTACTTGAGTCCTGTGCTTGAGTATACATTATGTTTGGGAGTGTTGGCTAACACTTCGCTACTTGTAGAAAATCAGCAGTTTTGTGTTGTACCTTTTCAAAGCTGAGTTTTCAGGGGAGGTTCCTGAGGCACGGAGCAGGAGGGTTTGAGTCTAGTGAGAGCTTCTTTGGAGACCTGAGGGTACTAAACCATTCTCTGATGGCACTCCCACGCGAGGACTTTACTTCTCCTCACAGCTGCTTTAGGACTGTTTTGTGTTTACCAAGTTTCATCTAAGTGTCCCTGCAGAAAGGATCTAACACTGAATGGCTTTCCAGAGTAGTTGTAGTTAGGTTTCTGCCATAACCCTCAAGCATCTCCCAGAAGGGTGATGTGCCAGGAATGTTTTCAGGGCACACAAGTGTGGGCTGCATTTGCTGGTGCAGGTTATTCCTTCAGAGGTTTTCCTGGCTTTTGTAGCAAAAGGCAGTAGCATTAAGCACTTGTCAGTGTTACCAGCAGTTGCTCTTTCAGACTCACTGCTTTCTAGAATGGCATGGGGAGGAGCTGACGTGGAGGCCTTATCTACCTGATCTATCACTTCCCAAGTGCGCAGGTTAGAAAAGTCATCATTGCTTTTAAAAAACAAGGAAGCAGCATGACCTTTCTTTCTGTGCACTGATTATATCCCATCTTATTTTAAACCCCATCTTCATCAGTGAGTCTTATCCAACACTGAAAAAAACCAGAGTATGTTGTTACTCACCAAGATTGAGCCCGCATTTAGCTTTCTTTGAAGTGGCGCAATAAAATATGGGAATAGGCTTCAGCTTCCCATGTTTTAATTCTTCTTTTTTTAATCCTGTTTTCATTTTCAAAACTATTTGGATACGAGAAGACCTTTTTTTTTTTTTCTCTTTCCACTTCGATTTGTTTGTTGGAGTGCAGCCTGCTCACCCTATTTGGATGTCAAGAGACTCTCTGTTTTTCCATTTCTGGAATAGTCATTCACGACTCAGTGTTTCTTGTGCAAACCTTCAGAATTTACAGTGTGTTTATTGGTCTCTCACCAATTGCAGTTTCTTTCTTGTAATATTTTGTTTCAAAATTTCTCTCAGATGCCATTATATAGATTTTGTTCACAAAATAGTTCTAAGTTTAAGTGGCTGCATCCCTAAAGGATCTAACTAATTAGATAATTAAAATGTGAGGGATTTATCTAACCTGTTGAACTAGTAAAATTAAGACATAACTGATGGGGTAATACATTTTTAATAGTAAACTAGCATGCAAAGGGTATCGGTTATGCAGAGTGTTGCAGGAATGCATAATAAAACAGTCACTGTATTGAAGAGACCACACTCATGTTCTTCTTGTGCCAATTGTGCTGCACATATTAAGCGCATCTTTGTGTAAAAGAGCTTGTAAAATCTGGTAAAATAGGGGAGAACCAATAACCCAGAATGGGTGTTTCCTGAGAGTGGAGGTTAGGTGGTTTTAGTTTAGGGGTCTTGCAGTTGAAAGGATAGTGGAGGTTAAGTACAAGACTACAGTAGCCAGAACATGGAGACTGGAAAAGGGCTGAGCACTATGAAGAAGGAAGAGTGAGGAGGAAGAGGTGTGTGGTATAATCTGAAGCAGAAATGGTAAGAAAAGAAAACACTGAGGGGAAGATAAACAAACTGCAAAGCAGAAAAAAACATATGGACATATGACTGAATGAGTAGCTTGTGGTAGATTTTTTACCAGGGTCCATTGCTGTTCTGCTCAATGCCTAATTAGCTTCATACAGATAAATACTAATGAACTTCACAACTCTTTTCATTATTACAACTATGGAAGTTGAAGTGTGAAAGGAAGCTGTAGGAACAAATAGAAATCTGGGATGTGCTACACGTACAGGAGAGTTGCCTGGGCCACTGAACAGTGCAATGATGCAGGGGCTGTGGATGCGAACCAGTATTGTTACTCCATAAAATGAAGTATCTATCAAATCAGACTTGCCCTATGACTGCTGTTCTCATTTTACTTCCTCTCTAGCTTCCATTAAAGTGTACATCTTTAGGGTAGGCAGTTGGGGGGGGGGGGGCTGGCTCAAGAAAGAAAACTGCATCTGTCTTTTGGTTTGAGTGCTACCCTTCAAGCCTAATGAACTGGCTTATTAAGTTAGTATAATAATCATGCTTTAGACATAGCCTAATTTTAAGCCCAGGCATGAAATAATTCTTTGAAAATCAAGAATGTTTGGGAATCTTTCTTTCCTTGCTGTGGTCCTCGTTGGGTTTTGTCCAGGATGTCCTTGGAAATGTGAGCTCCAGATATATCATGAGACAACATCTGCCTTGTGCCAGCTGCATGTTTCAGAAGAAAACACTGGAGGAGATGGCTGAATGTGCATGCAGACTTCTGGATGCTCATCAGCACTAATTCCAACCTTCCTTTTTGGTTGCTGATTGCTGATCAGTGCTGTAAAGCAGCACAAATGAGATAGACAGCTTTAACCACTAAGAATGCTCCCTCTTCTGCTTTCACGGTCTCTGTAGACCAGAATTTTGTAAACAGCCAGATGCAGTTTTGCTTCCAGAGATATCACAATCTAGATTTTGGTCCCAACCAGCTATTTCAGGCCAACTCAGACTCTACTGAAAGATGGATTTATAAGAAAAATGTTGTCAGATCCTGGTCTTTTGTAATACTGGTGGGAGCCATGATAATAATAATGATTTCCTTCAACAGCCTTCCATCAAATGTTCAAAGCAGTATTTTTTCCTTTGGTGCAAACATCAAAAATGTGGACAATTTTGTTTTCCTAAACTTGGACAACATCTGTGTTTCCACCATTTCTGTGGGAATGCAGTACACCCCCAATTTTATTAAAAACCACCTTTTTGGCTAAAGTGTGTGGTATTGGAAACGCTTTCATGTATCTTGTTCTAGGAAGCTGGAGTCTGCTTATTTCATTCCTCCAAGACTTTCTTACTGTGAAGAGTGTAGATGAGAACTGTTTTTCCTCTCAGAATTCCTTAAAGTTATTTGCCTAACCTAGACATCTTAAGTGTATCTAGTTAGTTAAATGATTCTCATTGATAGTAATGTTTTACTGATTACTTAAGTTTCTTGTTGGCCCAAACCAGAATCAATTTTAGAGAAGACTGTAGTGAGCTCTGGCATATGGAAAAAGTTGAACTGTAGCCTGGCTGCAGTTCAGTTCTTTACCTTTTGGGACAAGCCTCTTGCTTTGATCTGGGTTGGAAATCTCTAAATCGGTTCTGTATGTGTGTGTGGAAAGAAGGATATAAGAGAAAATGGAGGAGGATCTCACTGTTTCCATTGCATTTTTCTGAACTCTGCCCATTTGGAAGGAAAACCTTCACCTAATGTCAATATAAAGTCTGAGAAGGCTTGTCAGTGCAAGGTAGAAGTTACGTCTTAAAATGTGTATCCATGTCCTGTAGGCAGGTAATTTGTTCATAAAATGGTTGACAGGAAAACTGAGGAGAGATTTGTGCTGGCTTATGGTATTCCACACACAGCAAGAAAGTGCTTTCCACAGAAGGAACTAGCTTTTCTGTGAGCAAGAGAAGGGTAAAGGTTGCTTACACTCCTCTCTGTTTTGCTTTAGGGTTTGTAAAAAGGATTGGCCTTGCTTGCATGCCTCTCATCAGGAATGGAAATAGGCAGGCCATCTGAGGGAGTGGTCTCATTTACATGGAAACTGTTTTACCTAAGAAGAGGAGGCTGGTTTGGCAAAGGTGTGGTTTTATTTACATCCATGCTCTTCCCTTTTGATTGGAGAGTGTTTGGAAGGTGTGGTCTCATTTACATCCTGCCTAGACTGCCTTTGGCTCATCTGGATTCAACCCTTGCCTGTGGCTGGAAAAGGAAGGAACTGCTGCAAGCAGAGTAAAAACTACTATGTGAAAAACACATGACTGGTTTCTGCCTCTGTTTCTTCAGTGTATGCATTGCTGCTGGTATGTACCTGAAAAGGGAAGGCCACATTCCTGGGGAAAGGGTTTTGGGTCTATATATGTACGTGCAAGTATGTTTCTGTGTGTATATATTTGTAATGCCAAAGGTGAGCATACCAGGTTTTGTGGTGCCTTGGGTTTTGGGGGGTCAGAAAAGCAAGTCCTTATTCTTTGCAAATGCTTCCCTTTTTATTTATTTTTTTTAAAAGGTGCATACACTGTTGCAAAGATGCTGTTGACAGCTCTAGAAGAAGGCCTTGTCTTTTGTGTGTGTGTGTGGTATTTCATATCGTTCCCTTGCATCAAAGCGAAGCCAGGATAAATGTGGCAGCAGCATTTTGTACAGTCTCTGAACCAGAATAGGAGACTAATCACAGAATATGCAGAGAGCCAGGAATGGGCTATGCTACATGCAGTTGTCATGCAATGGTCTGTCCCTTCCTCAACATATATATAACATACATTCAACTGTAGGGGCTACTGTACCTTATGGTTGGAAGGCAATTCAGCTGCTACTGGCCTCTGCTTTAACTTTGGGATGCAGCTACATTTTTAGCAGAAAGTGGACTGGGGGAACTTCTTGCATGTGGATTATGAAACATGTACAAAGCCTTCATGCTGCTGTTGGCTTGTTTGGATTGAATTTACTGTGATTATGCTAGTCCTTCCTTATTTTCTTTTTCCAACCATGATTGATCAGGCACCATCTTGGTGAATTCCAGGTAATATGAAGGGCAGAAGGCAGAAGAGATAGTGCTGATTTATTTTCTCCCTTTTTTTCTAAATAGGAAACTAAAGCATCTTGTATCTGCAACAGCTTGGCAATTGGTCCGGATGCATGTACATGAGCATCAGTATTATTTTCACTGAAAACAGAGCTATCAAACTGCTT
Source organism: Forpus xanthops (assembly GCA_032466535.1). NCBI lineage: Eukaryota > Metazoa > Chordata > Aves > Psittaciformes > Psittacidae > Forpus > Forpus xanthops. The sequence goes on from JASSUY010034416.1 coordinate 27,132, forward strand.
TGGTTGAGGGTGGAAAGTGGACAGAGACCCTTCAATGTGAAGCTCTCATTTGTGACTGTGTCCAGAAGCTGTGAACACTGAAGGAGCTGCTGCCAACATGCTGGGATTCGTTGGGACTGGCTGTCCCTGCCATGGCTGGGAGGACAGCTTGACTTCAACATGATGTTGGTCAGAGCAAGAGCAAGGTGTTTCCAGGAAGATAGCTTTGTGGAATGAGCAGGTCGCAATCCGTTTCTCTAATTCTCACTGCTGCCTCTGATTATACTACTGTAACTCATGGTAAAAATCTAGGTATGACAACCTAAAGATGCTAGCATTTTAAAGTTAGTCAGAACTCATTTTTCAACTTTAGATGCTGCTGAATGACTTCACAGACACCTGGCAATGAGCCATTTCTCCTTTGCCCACAAAAACTTGGTGAACCTGGAAGTGCAGCGATCTACCACACTCTGATGCAGGACATGAAAGTTAATAAAATTTCTCCCCTCTTTTCTGTAGCCAAGGCAAGCTGAGGTGCACAAAAACAATTGCATGCCGGTCTGCCACAGGAGGAAAAGTGTCTGGCTTTGTGTCCCTGGATTGCAGACAGGAAGGAGAGCCAGAACGTTTGTCGTCAGGATTCCTTGCACGGACTCTGGGACTCCAGCTTAAGTTTGTAAGTTACACACACATACTTCTGAAGACAGGTACTCGAGATGATGTAGACCAAGTGAATGATATATGCTAAGGATCCCAATGTAAATTTATCTTTCTACAGCTGAGGAGCTGACTGATCTAAACTGCCATCGCAAGAGCTGTGTAAGGTAGCCTGGGCTGTGTGCTGTGGTGTTCTGCTTCTCTAGAGCTAAAGTAGGCTGTTTAAATGAGGCTTGTGAATTTTTACACTGCCCTGCATTCATGGCTGAGACTGCACTGAGAGACATATGCCTCATTTTTAAAATTGGCATAGGCTCCAAAACACAAGGGTGCTTTCTAAAATTTTCTGGCTTCCTGATCTTCCTCTCCTACGTGAACTTTCTTCCTCAGGCTTAGCTTCCCTCCCTCATCCCCAGCATTGTGCCTGAGCAAACACTCTGGTTGCACCTACGTGGGCAAATGAAGGTGTCTGCCTCCAATGGCAGCTCTCTGGTGAAAACTTTGAGCAGCTGTTCCCCAGGTCCTGAAGGATGTGACAGCCCTTTGCTGGTAGGATTACACTAAAATAGATTGTTTCTCCTGTCAGAGGAGAAGATGGCAATCTTATAACTTAAGGAAAAGACATCTAAGAGAGATAAGAGTGTAAGAAACATTACCGTAGATCTATATTTGGGGTCGGCTATGTATGTGTGTGGTAACCCAAATGATGGGTGGACTGCACTTTCCCATTACCGTAATTACATTTCCTTTCATAGCTAGGGTTGGAGACACATCCAGACATTGCAGAACACATCAGTAGATTTAGTGTGGCTTACTTGGTCTCCATTTATCAAACTATGTCTCAATTATGTTACATTTAGGAAACAGAATAATTTTCTGGTTATAGCGCACGGAATTTGTGGCATTCTAATCCTAGTCATCCTGCTGTACGACCTTGAAGAAGTTGTTTTATTTCTCTTTGATGGTAAAAAAATTAACTCACCCTGTGGATGGATTTTAATACCATGCCAAGTTTCAAAAAAAAATCTGAAGCTAAAGTTAGCCTTCTAAATCTCTATTTAGGGGCTAAATGGGGTGACTTGTTTTCCACAATTCTGAGCACCCAGTTACTGTCTCCCACCGAGGCCAGCTAGAGATTTTGGGTGTCCAGCAGTCTGAAACATGAAGCAAAGGATAGTGAAAGCAGCCTTTTGTGTGCACATGAAGAGGAGCTCACTGATGTGGTGTGGTGAGACAGGGACAGCCGTCTGTCTTTCCTGGGTGGTTGTCACAGTGGTGTGGAGATGTGGCTGGGATTAATCTCACTAATTTTACTCTCTAAAAGTGGAGTGTCTGCCTTAGGCTGGTTATTCAAAATCTCTTCAGTGGACCTCTTGCATCCAGAGCAGCTCTCGGTGGGGACAGATGATCAGGCCTGGATGTGTCATCCTGCCCATCTATCTGGATGTGGGCTGAGTTATCCTCTGACAATGCTCAGCTTTTTCCACAGAGTAAAGTGCTTCATAAGTGCTTAAATGACTTCCTTGGGCTTTGATGACTGCAAAGTCAGCAGGTGACTTACGGTGCAACAGGTAAGTCCAAGGCTGTGGCCGAGCTGCTCATAAATGCAGAGAATGGTGAAACTCCATTGCAGGCCTGAGGAGTTTGGTTGTGAAAGCTATGAACAAGTGAAAGCAGGCAAAAATAGTTGAGTCTTGTAGGGAAAAAGAAATATAAACTTGACTGTACTAATTGAAAACCTATTCCGTATTGATGGCATGGTTTGTTTCCACTGGAGAGCTTTGTTCTGGGCACTGCTTGAGGAGGAAGATTAATTTTCCCACGGGAGAAATAAGCTTTGAATAAGTCAGCTAAAATGGATTGTTCTTATGTGCACCGTGCATCTATAGGAGAAAGAGAAGACGTTTACATGCTCCCTGAGGAGGAGCCATGACAAGCAGACAATTAACCAATTCCCCTGGATGCCCAGACTTAAAGAACCACGTAATGGCTTAATTGAGTTGAGTTGCTGAGAGTGCGGCACTGCACTGAGATTCGTGCTGTGAAGTGCGCGATTCCCAGAGGCATCCATCAGGTTTTAAAGAATTGACTTTCCATGCTAATTGACCCAGATGTGCTTGATTTTACCTCACAATCTCCACTTCATTCAATTACTGTTGAAGAGAAGGGAATGAGAGAAAAGAGGTCCATTTGTCTCATGTACTGTATTAAAAGGAAGCTTTCCTAAAGCAACATTCTGTAGTATTGAACAAATTGTTCAGCTTGAACTGGAGCAGCATTTATTCCACTTCTTTTCATTTATTTCCCGAATGACCGAGCATGTATTTTGTAAGGACTAGAGAATATTCCTTAAGCCACTCTGGCAAAGGGAGCATAGGCTTCATCACCAGAAGAATGAGGGCAGTACAGAAGGCTGGATGGTGTCTGACCTGTCTGATGAGGTAGGGCTGAGCAGCACAGCATGAGGACTGTGCACTCTCATGGCTTGGTGGAGTGCTGGCCCACCCAAATGATCAATAAATGAAGCAAAAATCATGGTTTAACTATTTTTATCTTCAAGAAGGCAAGAAGCCAAGTTTGAGGAATAGGCTTTGCAATGTGAATTAGCAGCTGAACTCTTCCATGTACCAGGCCAGTAGGCACCTCATTTTGGCAAGCTATGGTCAACTTTTATGTGTGTGCAAACATCCCGGGAGCACACAGAGCAATTAGTGTAGGACTGAGGTTCCCAGTGCATTCTATGAGTGTGCAGAACCAGGGGTTTTGTTCCTTGTCAGTTCACAAGCCTTAATTCATTTACAAATCAAGTATCTTTGTGTGTTGGGAACTGAATCCACCTCTCTAACTACATTCCTGGAATACCATGGGAGGCTTTCTTTGGTAAGGAAGCTGCTGTCTACCTGGTTAATGATTTCAGGCTTACTTCAAATAGCACCGGCAAGAGGCATGTCGAAGAGCTTCTGTATATTTATATTTAAACAAGATGTGTGCCACTGAAATTGGTGGAGTTCATCTGAGTTTGCATAGTTCAGCCTGGGGAGCAGAATTTAGCTCCTGATGCATGTGATAAGCTGTATGTTGTACCAACCAGTCAAGTTATGGATCTCTGTTGTAAGGTGAAGGTGCTCAAGGAGTTTACTTCTTCGTTAAGGGTTGCATGCCATATATGGTGAGTGTGGGATTTCTTTTGCTGCTGTTTTCTTTTTTCCCTTAGGAAGGCTCTCCTCCAAACTGCTGAATCATACTGCAACCATAGACCCAGTGATTTTTCAGAATTTGAATCATAGTTGAGTTCTCTGGATATCAAGCTGTGAAGCCACACGTGGGCTTAGCAGTTTGGCAACCACCAAGTACAGCTTTGGCAGTGAATATTCACAGTCCAGATGTTGGCAGCTCCAGCAAGCATACAGCATGCTAGAATAGAGCAACAACATTACTGAAAATTGCTGTTTACTCTACCATGGTTTGTACTGTTCTTGATGATTTAGCCTGGAGATTAAGAACCAGACTACTTTAAATCTGTATCCCATCCTAGAAGAAAGTGTCATGTAACAATCCCACATCCAGTGAGAAAACTTTTTTTGGAGGTTTTGCTCTTGCATTCTTCCTGCCAAGGTCTCCTGTGAGCTGTCCCAGTTAGGCTGACTTCTGAAGTCAGTTATAGACATATTCAGGATTAACAAAAACATCATGACCCTGTGAAACCAGAAATAAGAAAGTCAGGGTGGTATCTGAGATATGTGATACGATTGTGTCACAAAAGGAAGAAGGACTTGAGGATTTAAGGACAGGGAGAAGAGGTGCTGGAAGAAAACAGGCTTCCCAGAGTCCATGCCATGGAAAAGAGAACAGTTCTGTTGTCTTGGCATGAAAAAAGACTTGAAAATGAGAAGAGCGGCAGAAAAATATGAAGGAACCAAGACAATTTATTATTATTTTTTTTTTTTTTGCCTAGTTTTGTATTTCAGCAGCTGGGGTAAAGCTGAGTTCCTCACAGGGGAACATTAACTGAGCAAAGCAGCACAGGCCCTTGAAACAGAACAAAATGGCTGGAGGGAGAAAAAGACACAGGCAAAGAGTATAATTAGAGTCCAATGACAGCAGATTGAACTGGCCAAAGAACCCGGACATTTTACAGTATATATTTTACAAGGAATAAATATGTACAGTATTTCACTAAATAGAAAGTATTATGTTTTTGCACTGATACTTGAATGCTCACTTACTGAGGAGTGGAAAAGGTTTGGATAGAGCTTTTGGAGATGTGAGATCTAAAAGGAGGAACTGTGAGAATTTGTGCCAGTGAAGGCCTTGTCTCACAGATTCATAAAGTTTCTTTGGTCTTCAGATGAGAGAAAACTATGTCAAATAAGATGTGTAAGTTCAAGTTAGAAAACTGCATCCTCAGTGGGTTTAACTGCCAAAAATATCAAAGCAGCCTTTGTGATGTGTATTAATTGTTATTTCTGTCCTATCCAGGAATCCAGCGAAGAACAAATAAAATCTCTGATGACCAGCCCAGTAATTAAGTTGTTTATTATTGTCGTCTTATTTTTGACAAAAGAAGGTCAGATCAGAGATTGGCTGGTATCCTAAGTGAGAGCATAAAGCACATACAGGAAAACAGGAGAATCAGGGCCAGTCAGCATGGGCTTATGAAGGGCAGGTCCTGCTTGAACAGCCAGATATCCTCCTATGATAAAAGGACCCTCCTGGCTGATGAGGGAAAAGCTGTGGACATTGTCTATTTGGACTTAAGTAAAGCATTGTAACACTACAGGCTTGGGGAAGAGTGGAAAGCTTCTTGGTGGAAAAGGACCTGGGGGTTCTGATTGATAGAGCTGAACGTGAGCAGCTTGTGCCCAGGCAGCCAAGAAGGCCAACAGCATCCTGTCCTGTATTAGAAATAGTGCAGCCAGCAGGCTAGGGCAGTGATTGTCCCCCTGTACTTGGCACTGGTGAGGCTCCACCTGAACGCTGTTCAGTTCTGGGCCCCTCACTACAAGGATATTGAGGCACTGGAGTGGGTCCAGGAGAGGGCAGCAGGCAGCAAATTTGGTGCAGGGTCTGGAGAACAAGTCTTATGAGGAACAGCTGAAGAAATTGGGGTTGTCTGGGGAACAGAAGGCTTGGGGGGACCTTATCACTCTCTACAACTACCTGAAAGGAGGTTGTAATGATCTGGGGGTTGGTCTCTTCTCCCAGGTAACAAGCAGTAAGACAAGAGGTAATGGCCTCAGGCAGTGCCAGGAGAGGCTTAGACTGGATATTAGGAAAAATTTCTTCATCAAGAGGGTGGTCAGGTATTGGAACAGGCTGCCCAGGGGTGTGGTGGAATCACTGTCCCTGGAAGTGTTCAAAAAACATGTAGATGAGGCCCTCAGTGTCGGTTTCAGTGGTGGTCTTGGCAGTCCTGGGGTAATGGTTGGAATTGATGATCTTTTAAAGGGCTTTTCCAACCTGATTCTATGATTCTGTGTTGACAGTTTCTGTTAATACTGTAAAATGCAGCTATTTTGGTTTTGCACAGTCAAAAATAATGCTTCCAGGAGGAAGTCACGGAATGTATGTGGCAATTTTATGCAAATGAAATATATCCCACAAGTTTTTATAACAGAATTGAAAAGAAACTATAAGAAGCTTTTAAAGCAGAGGATTTTGTTTCTTGGGAACCAGAACAACTGTAATAGAAGCAGATGCTCACATGGCATACAGGATTTACCACTTAAAACATCCAAAAAGCAATGCAGCAAAAGGCTTGCTGTGTTCCTGGAATTATGAGATATGCATTAAATGCTTTTAAAATGCTTACATTAGTCATACTGGGTGCAAAGAAATCTGTATGCTAGTTCATCCCTGCCTAGCTTCTGAGCTATTAAGTATCTCAGATACTGTTAATCCTAGTCTGCATTTTTGTTCCACAGCATAAAATCATATAATATTCTCATACTAGAGAAATTGGACATCTTGCCTCGTATGTTTCTTAGTACACAATTCTAGCAGATTTATGTGTGTACTTACAGACAGATGCCATCACCTTTTATCATGTGAGAAGGGGAAGTGCTAACTGTCTTCATACCCTATGTCATTTTATAGCAAGCAGAAAAACAATGGTATTGTTGAAATGTTCAGAAACAGTAGGAACTGGGTTACATCATGTGTGTTGAGATTTTAAGTTTTCACACACCTCTAGCGGAATCCCCAGAAATACCCTCAGTTTCCTTCAGCACAGTGCCTGAAGGTGTTACACCAGGTGCAACACAGGATTTAGCAAGAAGCATTATTCTCTAAGTAATAATTGCCAAGTACCAGCCAGATACCTTGATTTAAGTACCTTTTGAAAGAAAAAGCAAGCCCCAGAGTAATTTTTCATCTTTACCACAAATTCCAAACCCCACAGTACATTTGGAAGAAAATCAGACATAACTAAGGGATGGAGAATTACACAGAAACCATGAAATGTCACCCCTCTCTCCTTGAATTAACAACCAAATTAACAAATTGCCGTCAGTGCCTCAAGGCATGAAACATGCGGTGTCTACTGAAAATGCTTAGCTGAAGAGTGGAATTGAAATGCCACAGTGTTTTTCACCCTTCCATGGAAGAGAGGTAGTATAAAGCTTAAAAGGGATAATAAGAACTCTTCACTTCATTCTGTATTATGTGAAGAAGGGAACATTTCTTAGTTGATACGTCATATTAGCGGTTGCTATATTTACCTACATACATGTATCTTGAAATGACATAGTGGTTTTCTCAGCGGTACAGTACAATACAGAACAATTATTCACCTATTTATCTTGGAGTAATTGGGTCTTTGTATTGTTTTTGCTTTATAAGAACAAAATATAAAGTAATTGGTTTGGGTGCTTTCCAAAACCCCCAATTCAACTGATTTCTCCCTTCCATTACCAAGATGGTAAGAAGTATCTTTTTTTTTGACACTTGAACTTGAGAAAACCTGAGATGTCCCAACCCCTCACAATCACCCAGTGAGATCTTACCAAGCCTCTGGTTTTGTTTTCCTTGGTGCTTGGATTTACTAGAAGGAGTCTTTGAATAACAGCATTTCTTTCAAGAATGGGGTATAGGTAAAGAAATCCAGGATTGACAAGTTTTCATTCAGTAAGATCAGAGTCAGTGCAAGACTGAGTGGAAAAAACAATGGCTAGGAAAATAAGGAGAGGAACAAGGAATGTTAAAAGAGCTGTGCGAGACAGACGTTCACTTTTCTAATCCACTGAGAATGATGAGTGTATTTCCTGGATCCGTGTTCCCCCACCCACGTAGCCAGAAAATAAACTTCACGGATTAATTTCTAGGAGCACGGAATGGTTTCCAAAGAACATTTTTAGCTGGGAAATATATTCTCTTTTTCAAAGTACACGTTTTGGCTGTCTTAGACCTAAAGAACTTGTCTGGCAAGCAGATGATTTTCTTTTACATTTGTATTACAAGAATTAGTTCAAAGACTTTTTCTCTACTATTTCTGTTTCTGTAGGCCCTGTAGGAAGATAGTTGTCAGCTGTTTTCCAGTATATAATGATAAAATAGCCTTTTCAAGAAAGTGAAATCAAGAACTTTCTCCTCCCTGACTGCTAGAATATTTGTCCTAAAGAAGAAAATGTAACTTTAAAGGAAAATTAAATACCTGATTCTAAGTAAATAATGAATTCATAGATAAAACTATAGATGCTGTAGCTCTTTGCTTAGGCTCCTCATCTCCATGCAAAAACAATACTTTCGTCTACATTGTTTGTGACTTTTCTGTGGAAAAGAGTAGGAATTAGATTATCTGTTCTATTTTGATGTCAGCTGGCAATCACCTTCAGGACAGGATTCATTAATTTATGCACTTGAAAGCAGCAAATCTTTTTTTTCATGCAGAAGACCTATACTGCATGTTGTACTGTTGGAGCTGGATTTGTAGGGAAGCTGGTTTTCTGGATGGTATTTGGGAAAACTTCTGAGCCATAAGTACAAGTGAGTCAAGCAATACTGCAAACAAGGGAAATAGCATAAAATCTTCCACTTCTATTCAGAGAACTTATTTGTCTAGTGCTGATTTTATAATCGTTGTGCATGAGTTGTGTGGCAGGTATCACTAGTTGTGCACAGGTAATATCACCATCATGCTTTCTAGGCATGGATTTACTCTAGGGCTGGGAGCCTGTCACCTATTTCTCCTCCCTTCTCCCTGTACTACTGCCTCAGAAGCAGTTGCTTGCACTGTTCTCCATTCTAATACTGCTTGCAGCTGCATACAGCCTTTCATGTTTACTTCAGCTTGCAGTTATGGGTCTTCTGGGAAGGAAATCCACCCACAAGACACTTTAAGTATCAGTTTGATCTCTGTCAGTGAGATCGACGCCATTTAGACACATTCTGTTGAGAGATCAGATCTGGACTGGAATATGTTAAGGGCTGTCAGGACATCGTGAGTGGGAAGGACAATCACCAAGGGTGTGATTCCAGCAGAGAGTCCTGTAAAAGGGGATGTTTAATGGACCGTGAAGAAGTTAAAAGGAAGGATTAGACAACTTGTGGGGTCAAGTGCACTTAAGTAATCATAAATGCATAGGGTGGTGCAGTAATTAAAAATGTTCCTGCACTCAGTTGGCCTCAGTGTCAGAGCTGTGCCTAGCATAGCTTTGACAGAAGACCCTTCAGTTCCCAGGGGCTTCTGCAACTGGTCCAAATCATATGAAAGCTTTAAAATTTATACATAGGGTTAAACTTAAAAAGATGAGTGGGAGAAAATGCTCTATTTATCCAGACTCTTGAATAAACAAATTTAACCACTCTGTTCTCTGAAGTGAAAGTATTTGTAATAGCTGTCTGAAAGGCAAAACTGGAAAAAAAAAGTTTCAATTCTTATTTTATTGTGTTCGAAAGAGACTGTTTTTTAGTGAGTATTTTTATTAAACATGTTACCTGGACAGCCTTGATAATGTTTTTCAAAAGCACTTTGATGCTAAATATGTGTAAAAAGCATAAGCAACTTTGTTTCTTAAAATAAAAGGGCATTAATTAATTGAAAAAATAAATGTTTCCCTTGGCTGTTTTTACCTCCTCTAGTAAACACACCAGAGTTGTGCAACTCCATTAAATGCTTAGAACAATATTTCCAATGCACACTTTGCTTGTTAAATTAATACAGTGTTTTCTTACACACCAGGCCAGAATCACATGATGAAATTTGAACTGATTGCTTTAGGCCTTCATTCTCTTTGATTACTTATTTGGGTCAGGCATTTAGGAAGAAGACAAAGCTAAATAATAAATATTAACTTATTTGAAAACACATTTTAAAAAACTATGAAAGTTGCTGTTCTGTGCTCTGTAATGTGCTTCTTGCTAAGTTCATGTTCTGATTTACTTAGATTTTTTAAGGGACGGGAAGTTGACGCCCTCCTCACAGCAGCGATGGAACTGTATGAACCTCCTCACAGCAGCAATGGAACTGTATGAACCTGAGGTCTGTAAATGCTGGAAAGAAGAGGCAGGAAAGGATTGCCTGCTAATAAAAGGGTAATTCAGAACACGATACTTATGTGACCCAAAATAGCACTGCTGTTTCTCTCATATTATATTTCTTGTGTTTGGCATATAAAAATTCAGCTGGGATCCTGGCTTCTTAAAAATCCTTTTTACATGAAAAGTGACCTCCTTAAATGTCCTGGCCTCTCTTCCTCCTTATACAAATTTCAGTCATGTGGAGTGGAAGAAAGTAGCTTGTCCTGCCACCCTAACAAAGGTTTTCAGGAAAGTGAAGCTAGGACTGGATCTGGAATTTATGTGGAAACTGGTGAAGCCTGGTTAGCAGCAAAAAAACTGATGAAGTTAACTAACAATGTACTACTAAGGATTTTTTTTTTAATATACTTATTTGAATACCTTTTTATACTGAAGGCAAAAGTCTAAATCACTAATATAATGTCATGGGTTCAGCAGCAGCAGTCATTTTTTCATAGTAGCTGGTGCAGCACTGTATTTGTTGATTTTCGGCTTGGGGACAGTGCTGATAACACCAGTGTTTATAGTCATGGCTTAGAATGTTTAGGCTGGTAGAGGACTTTCTGAGCCTCATGCTCTGTAGGGGGAAGGGGAAGATGAGAGGAAGCCAGGAGGAAGCAGAGACAAGGCACCTGACCCAAACTGACCAGAGGTATTCCATACCACAGCACATAATGCCCAGGACGTAAAACGAGGAGCAGAGACCTGGGGGGGACGACACTGTGTGGTCGAGCTTGGTATCAGGTGAGGAGGGTGCACAGCTTGGTGGGGCTGGGTGAGCAATTGTATTCTTTCTCCAGGTATTTCTCTTGTGATTATTATTATTGGTGGTAGCAGCAGTGGTCTGTGTTATACCTTAGTTACTAAAGTGTTCTTATCTCAACCTGTGGGAGTTGCATTCTTTTGATTCTCCTCCCCATCTCCCCCAGGACTGGGGAAGAAAGAGAAGGGAGTGAGTGAGAGAACTGTGTGAGGGCCTTAAATCACGACATACAGACAGTGCCTTGGATCACAAGTGAAAGGCCTCACAGGCATTTCCAGGGGCTGGGAAGGATTTCAGAGGGTGATGGTGGAGTTGCCCACCTGGAGTCTTTGCAGGCAGCATCTTCAGCTGTTTTGGACAAATTTGTGTTAGGCTGTCAGTATAGCGAGAAAAAAGAGGTGCAGTTTTGGTAACACTTGAGAACTCCTTTGCCAGATGTTGGTAGTGACACTTCAGGTATTTTAGCATGAAGCTGTAACATGATTTGTGAAAATCCAAATCCTGCCTTCCTGCATGGATAATGAAGACCCATATTTCTTTGCAGTATTATGTGCAGAAAGCATTTGTTCCTATATTCTGTTCCTGAAGTAAGTATGTTCTCTTATTAACATACATTTTGAAATTGGGCAGAGCATGAAAGCAAAATAATGAGAAGCTATATTTTTGCCTGTCTAAGTAAGATAATAGGGATAAATGAATAGCAAATAAATGTAAGCCGCTTTGTTACTTTCTTTCTTAACATTATTTTTTGTGTTTTGCCCATTCTGAACCATGCAGACAGGGAAACCTAAAACTGCCTTTGTTCTTAAATTCTTTCACAGGCCACTGACAGCATATCCCTTTCTGCATTTGTACAGCACCAGGCCCAGGAAGGCCTTGCTCCATGACTATAATTTCAGGCAGATAATTCACATTACTGATTTGTTGTGCAAAATCAAACCCATTCTCTGCCAGTAATTTCCTGTTCCCTGCTGAGAGGAAGATGGCAGGTTGTTCTGTGCCCAGTGGGCATGGTGGGGGTGAGCCCATGCAAGCAACCTCCAACTGGAGCCTTTGGTCTTCCTTCTTGCAGATGGATGCTACTAAAGATGCCCAGCCCAGGCAGCAGGGAAGGCTGGAGCTGCTGGTCTTGCCAGCAGGGTCAAAACCTCTTCTAGCAAGCACTAAAGCTATTGCTTCGCCCCATAAGCTGCTGAAGGGTGGGTGCCAGAGGCTGGTCCCATCACGGTGACTTGCTGGGCTGCAAGTGCTGGCAGTTGGAGGCAGTCTGCCAGGGAAAGACTGTGTATCATGAGGCCTCAAGGCAAGCGTGCAAACAAGGGTTAAAATGGCTGGACAGCTTGCCCACTAAAACCCAGGATTTTTTCCATAGTCACTTAACAGTCTTGGTTATACAGTCTCTAGTTACAGAAGGGATTCAGAGCTGGCACAGGTAGCCTCTTAGGTATTAGGCTGCTGTGTGTGCTTGGCACCAAATTCAGACAATTTTGAGAACAGTTCAGATCTTCTGGCAATTGTTTTGTTATTATTTTTTTTTTTTGTTTTGGAATGCTAGGTTTTGTATTTTTTTTTTTTTTTTTATTTGTTTCCATAAGAAAGCAGTTCTATTCTTAGGACTTGGCCCAAATTGTTGAACTGTGCGGTTTAAGTTTTACTGTTGTTTTTCCTCCCCTCAATCAAAATGAAGTGGTTCTGGCTGACCCAAGCTGACCAATGCTGCTGCTTCTCTTAAAGTTACATTTGAGGATATTTTGTGAGTGCATTGGTGCATACGTGTGTGTGGAATATTTCTCTATATTTCCTGGAATAAAAGGGGTCTTTGCTTCTTCCAGCTCTATACTCTGTGCTCGGTAAATGTCTCTATTAAGACTAGTTTCATAGAATCATAGAATAGTTAGGATTGGAAAGGACCTTAAGATCATCTAGTTCCAACCCCCCTGCCATGGGCACATACACCTCACACTAAACCATGCCACCCAAGACTATGTCCAACCCAGCCTTGAACACCGCCAGCGATGGAGCATTCACAGCTTCCCTCAGCAACCCATTCCAGTGCCTTACCACCCTCACAGTGAAGAATTCCTTCCTCAGATCCAATCTAAACTTCCCCTGTTAAACTTTGAACCCATTACCCATTGTCCTATCACTACAGTCCCTCATGAAGAGTCCCTCCCCAGCATCCCTATAGGCCCTCTGCAGATACTGGAAGGCTGCTATGAGGTCTCCACGCAACCTTCTCTTCTCCAGGCTGAACAGCCCCAACTCTCTCATCCTATCTTCATAGGGGAGGTGCTCCAGTCCCTTCATCATCCTCGTGGCCCTCCTCTGCACTTGTTCCAACAGTTCCATGTCTTTTTTATGTTGAGGATGCCAGAACTGCACACAATACTTCAAGTGAGGTCTCACGAGGGCAGAGTAGAGGGGCAGGATCACCTCCTTCTACCTGCTGGTCACTCTCCTTTTTGTGGAACATTGTGAAGAGAGGCCAGCCTAAACTATGATATGACATTAAAGTGAATTATATTTGAAGCTCATCTCCCCACTCTCTTCTGTTTTCTTTGTTGCTACAACTGTATACCATTGTGTTTTGATGTATAATGTTTGTCTTCAGCCTGTACAGATGCCAGGCCACCCCATTTGTATCACCTGTAGAAAATCAGACAGCTTAACAAACAGATGACTAGGGCAGTGTTTGAAACCAGGTATCCCTATCACCTCTCTCCTTTGGCTCTGGTGCATATGTAGACCATGCACACACAAGTTTGCTTCTGCATGAAAGATTAATATTGCTACATGGTGCTATGCTTCAGCTAATAAGCTTTTTTCACCTCTACTGCTTTCAAGGCCCAAGTGAATAAGGCTAACTTGGAGAGCTACCTCTCTTCATCCTCTGTACATGATGTGTAGATTACCACTTGCTCCCCCTTTGTCTGAGAGCATCTGTCCTTCTGTTGCACAGGGTGTCTGAGCAGGTGGGAGGGCTGGATTGGGAACTTTGCAAAGAAATAGGAAAAGGCAGAGTCCTTTTTGAGTTTTGAGCTCAATTTTGAAGCACCAAGGTGAGCAATAGTCAGCCACTTCCCATATAACAGCAAATGCCAACCAGGCCACTGTAGACTCTCCTGAGGTCAGTTTTGCAAAGCAAACCTCTGTCCTGTATTGTAATTTAGGCTGTTTTCCTATAGGCTATGAATTTGAAGAAGGGAAGTTTTCTTGCATTAACTCTGAGTGCAACACATGGGCCACAGAGGACAGAGTTAAATCTGCGTCTCTCCTTCAGGGTTTCCCTGCTTGCTAGCTGGAGGAACTCTCTACTTAGTGTTAGCCTAGCAGTGCACAGGGTGAATACAATTCCCTGTAGCCACCCCCTGCACAGTGCCTGGTAGTAGGATCCCAGCATTGTAGGGCTGGGTGCTGGCTTTCTAAACACCAGGCATCCCTGCAGTGCTGCCTCTGAATCACTTTCTGGATGGAGGCTTCTGCTCTTACTAATGAATGCAGAATTAAGGTCTTCTTTTCAGGACTTAGGGCATCCAAAAGATCCCAGGATATTTTTTTCAACATTTCAGTGCCCTCATCAAAACTGTAACAAATGGCCAAACCATTTTTAACAGTTTCCAAATGTAGGTCTAACTCCATGTCTTAAATCCTAGGGGAAAAAAAAAAGGCCTTTGTATGGAGTTTAGCATTTCCTGGGTTAGAAGTAACCTGGGTTCTTTCTGCTTCTGGCCCTGGCTTCCAGAAGTTCAGAAATATGTGAAGCTCAAAACAGATCCTGTTTTCCCTTTCTCTTGATTTCCATTTTGCTTTCCTTAGGCAGCTGTGACATTTTCTTTCTTATATCAGCTTGAAATTAATAGACATTCAAGAAACATTCATTCTGTTGTATGTGTTGGTTTTCTCCTAGCTTTCCTGCCAACACTCTAACAATGCAATGTTCACCTAGCAAGGAAACTGAGATGATTATAGGATAAAATGTACATTTTTCAAAGGAGCAGAGATGTTAGATTAAGTTTTCTAGGCAAATTCTCATGCAAGTAATTACATTTTTCCTATTGCATTCTTCTGCCACTTCAATTGGATATAGTGTTCTTCCTCAGTTTGTGCCCTACATTTTTCATAGCATTATTGAGTACTGTTAAAAATTTATTGCCCACCATTCCAGCAGCGACTTCACTACAGAGGCAGTGATTAAAGTAAGCCACTGTACAAGTAAAAATTAGTAGCATATTCCTGTGGTATTAACCATCAAAAATACTTGTTAGTCCAAAACTTTCAGAATAAGACTTGTTTCGAACCATAAGTAGGTAATACAATAACTTGTGACGTAAATCAGTAACACAATTAGCTATGGTTGCTTTCAAATGAGGAATGTTTGATGGCGACTTTGGTACAGCAATGTAAGTGAATCATGGTAGGCCACCTGTGTTGATGCCTTCAAACTGTGACCACTGTTTTTCAATAGAAGCTGACAAGTTATATTGGTGAGTGAATTAGAGTGTATTTCTGTAAGCAGGGAAAGAAAATGGTCAGGACCATATGGCCCACAGCAAAAATCTGGAGCAGGGAAGATAACGGCTGCTCCCTTGGTGTGTTCACAGTAGGTATGAGAAGTTCAGGTGTTAGTTGAAAAAGCCCTGCGCATGACCCCTAGCTAATTACAGGGAACTTTTCCACTACTCCCTGATAATCATGACATTTCACAGCTCCCTACCAGAAACAAGTATTTTTTTCCCCTCCACTTTCATTCATTCAGTAGTGGCAGAGCTGGGACCTGTGAAGCTCTTGTTAGAACACTAATTTTAGCTTCCCTTTAGTTTCACCCTGTATAGAAAAAAATATCCCTTAATTTGCTTGGTCCTTATTCTTGGTAACTCTCAGCATTTAACACATTCAGTGTAGTGAACCAAAACCACTTGCTACCTGCTTCCCTGAAATTTTACCAGTTTATTGGATTGCACCCACACAGATTATTATCCCCTGTAAATTAGCTCTGTATGTCACAGGGAAGGATGCCAGAGCCAGTGATCATGTAGGTGCCTCTGTAACAAGGCTAAGGCTGTGCTGCCTTCCACCATCCAGGACCACGTGCTGGCCAGCTGCAGTGGGGCTGAGGTCAGCATGGACCTAGCAAAAGCTACCCTCCAAAATCTGAGATGTCATAACTTGGTAACTGAACCACACCAAATTTCTGCCTTGGAGAATGTGGAGAGTTCTGTGGGAAGTTTTTGTGGGAAAGAAGTCAAGGCACAGCAAGAACATTCTGTTCTGGGGGCTGTAGTTGTGAAAAAATAGCTGAATATGTCAAGAATTTACAGCCCAGACGCAGGAAATTCAGCTAAACAAATCTAAATGTTACCTGACACAGATGCTATAAAAGAAAAATAATGAAGTATCTGACCTTATTCTGTGTGTTTATTGTAGTGGAAATTTCCTTGATAGCTTTGAAAGACAGTGGGCTGTTGTTACTTGGTTGAGCAGTAATGGCACGACTGGGAAGCAATGGAAAAGCTCACATTGGAGTGAGAACTGTAGCTTTTGATCTTATCTTTATTTCCTTACCAGTGTTCAGGTTTGTTTAATAGCCGTGTTTTTTTCTTTGGTATCTGATGTCATTATGTGTCCAGGCTTATATTGCATTGAGGTAAACTGTTACTGTTGCTCCGTGCCAGGAAAGAAACAGGCAGCCATTGGCCTGTACTTCCATAATGGAGTTGGGCAGGGGAGGAAGTTGAGGATAGAGGAAGGAAAGGACCCCAAGTCTGAACCCTCCACACTTTTAAAAGGAAATAGACTTTTAATGGTTTTGACTAAAAAAATTAATTGCCTCAAAATGTTAAAGTCTGCTTGCTACCAGCTCAGCTGCCAGATGGTGGATGCTTACAGATACTCCAGTCCAGGTTGTTTTCCTCTCTTCCTTTTTCCCTGAAGAAGATGCCAGAGCTCATACTGGTCTTAGTATACTGAGGGCTTCAGAAACTAACCTCAGCAACAGGCTTTGAACACAGAAGAGAGACAGAATATTTTTTTCTCAAGTTCATAGTCAATTTAGAAATGTTTATAATTTTTTTTATTAATTTATTCAACTTACACATGCTACTATTCTGCTACTTTGATCAGAACAAATGTACTTTCACTTGGAATAATTTCTTGTGCTTAGATAATGCAGGAAAATAAGGTAAAATATCATAAAGACTTTTGTTTGCTTTCTTCAGTTGCACCATAACTTCTACACAGCAAACATTCTAAGTTTGTAAAAATGCTTAACTTCGTCTACGTGTCCTCAGTTTTTTAGTATTCCTGGAAAGATGCTTGGGATAATGGATTTCATAGCTGCATTGCTTCATAATTACTTCATATCTCATAAATCAAATGCCTCTTCAATTTTCCTCAGTTGTGGATTACAGAAATGTACTGTAACTACCGTTGTCTCTCACTTGACAAACAACTGGAAAGTGACACATTTTGTTTTGCGAAGGAAGGTTATTTCAATCAAGAAGCCAAGGAGCAGCTCTCATGTTTTGTTGTTGGTTTCCTATTTAATGCTGCAGAGAAGTTCGTTTCCTTCTTGGAGATCAGAAGTGTAAGTACTGCTATGTCCCTCGTAATGGCATTTTTTCCTGGTGGGTTTGGCCTGTATTGGCTTGGTGGTATGTTTATATGCATACAGAGGGATGACACTGGTGTTGTGATCACTGGTGTGAGTAGCA
The DNA here is from genome assembly GCA_032466535.1 of Forpus xanthops. Lineage (NCBI taxonomy): Eukaryota > Metazoa > Chordata > Aves > Psittaciformes > Psittacidae > Forpus > Forpus xanthops. Next base: position 44,757 of record JASSUY010034416.1, read on the forward strand.
GAAAGAAGTATAAAGCTGCTCACCCATTACCATCAGTAGAAGCCCAGAGTTAGAGCAGTAGCTGGTCAGCAGGCATGAAGCCCATGCCACTGCAGTGGGAGACTATACTGGGTTGTTGGCCGTCACTCACAAGGGGTGCTGGGAATATCCCCGTCTCTGTTGCAGCTGTCAGTGCTTGACACCAGGCCTGGTGAGGGGAAGTGATGAGGTCAAAGAGTGAGGTGAGATGCTGAGGCAGGACCTCTGGGAGCAGCTGGCCAGCTGCACCAGAAGAAGAGCCTATACTGCTTTTGCTTTACCAGCAAAGAATTGAGAACCACTTGATTGGAGTTTAGGAGAGTGGAGAGAGAAAAAGAGAGAGAATTATCATAAGAAGTGACAACTGTGAATATTTCTCTTGTCAGTATAACATTACCTCTTTTGAGAGAGAAAATTACAAACCCACAGTTTCAGGAACAAAGAAAAAGGCCACTCTTGGTTTCCTAGTCAGGCATGGGTCTCCTGTTCTGTACATCCTCTGTGCTGGGTCTCAGATCACCCTTCTGAGAGCCATCAAGTTGCAGGCAATGTCCAACAGGTCAGGTTTTTTCCCATGACAGACTGTCTTCTTTGTGCTTGCCTGGTTTGTGGCTGTTGCTTATGCCAGCTGAAGTGCTGTACATGTTTTTATAGAACTATAGAATAGTTTGGGCTGGAAGGAACCTTCATAGGTCATCCAGGCCAAGCCCTCAGCAATGAGCAGGGGCATCTTCAACTAGATTGGGTTGCTCAGAGCCCCATCCAAACTAACCTTGAACATTTCCAGGGATGGGGCATCCACCACCTCTCTGGACAACTTGTTCCTGTTAGACCATCCATTATCGTAGAAGGTTATTTCCTCATATCTATTCTGAATCTTCCTTCTTTTAGTTTAAAAACATTAATCCTTCCCTTATCACAACAGGCCCTACTAAAAAGTCTGTCCCAACCTTTCTTACAGCCTTTAATTATTGAAAGGCTGCAGTAATGTCTCCGTGGAGCTGCCTTTTCTCCAGACTGAACAATCCCAGCTGTCACTGCCTTTCCTCATAGAGGAGATATTCCATCTTTCTGATCATTCTGTGGCCCTCCTCTGCACCCTCTCCAATGGTTCCTTGTCTTTCTTGTGCTGAGGACCCCAGAGCTGGATACATTACTCAGGTGGGGTCTCACCTAAGCAGATTAGAAGGGGAGGATTACCTTCATCAACCTGCTGGCCCTGCTTCCATTTGTTTGGTAGCAATGGGCATTTCCCCTTTGTACAAAGAAAGGAAAGATTCATTTGAAAGTTTGGAAAAAAATAACAGTTATGTATAATACATAAGGGGTCTTCAGCTGACTGAGATGTTCCTTGCCCTGTTAGTCTCCCTCCCTGCCACTAATTCACTGCTGAGTCCACCATTTAATCACCTTCAGGGGATGGAGGAGAAAGGGGATGCATGGGGTGAGTTTGGCTAATACCAGAAAAGAAAAAATCCTTTGTGCTTTACCAAAAACGGATAAGAAGAAAAAGCTCATAAAATAAGGCATGATTTTTCTGCTACTACATTATAAATGAGAATCTTGATATACTTTACATCAAAACAAAATAGTAGATCTGATTCTTAATAAAATTAAACTCTTTTGAACAGATTAGGGACACCCAGTGCATTCAGGGTATTGCATGGAAAGCTTGGCCATTCTTCTGGCATCAATGGGGCTCTGCTGGGATTTGGCTTGGACATAGAGTCACAGATTCATTTAAGTTGGTATCCTAAGAGCACTGACATTTCCTGTGTGTGCATGAATCTTTCCAAAGAAGCGGGCTGTCTACATACGCCTGTGGCTGAGTACATCTATATGGGCATTGGCTCAGTGGCGATCACGAAGCTCTACAATGCTGCCTTTGCATTAGCCTCAGCTTTCAAGAGCTCATTTGTCTGCCAGGTGTCATTTCACATGGGGACTGGAAGGCCAGCCCACTCTGCTCACATGAAAGATGTCAAGCTCCATTGCTACATGGGTTTTCACAAGGCAAGAAGAACCTTCTCATGACCCCAAGAACCTGCTGTAGGACAATATCCTAGTATCATTGAATGAAGTTGCTCATGTATAGGTAGATCAAGATCATAGCCTTCTTGTTCTCTGCTGAGGTCCAAGCCATATGATGCTTTCTGGCTCTCCTTTGACAGGCATTTAGAGACATGTCTTGTAATGGAGCCATTTGCCCAAGAGATTATTCTTTTTCTAAAATATGCCTCAGTGCCATCTAAAAACCCAAATGAGTCAAGATTTTTGAAGTACTGACTATCAGATGAGACCCGAGAAAGTGAATTGACTTGATAGTAGCATGAAAATCTTGGCTTTTTTAAAAGAATAAGTTTATAGAATGAAGACCCTGGGGGGTGGGGAGGGGAGAATTAAGTTTAGAACCTAATTCCTCCATGATCAACAGCCTCATTTACAGAAAGAATACAACAAATCTCTTGTTTTTGCAGCACAAGGGTTTATACAGATAAACATGTTGAGAATGTTGCCTGGAGTGTTTGCCCAGCTAGACCATAAAGAATTCCTATGAGCTGGGGGAGCTAGTGCCATTGCAAGCAATGCCCAAGCAAGTTATGCTTTCCTCCTGCCTCCATCTCCCTCTGTGCCAGGGAGGGAGACTTCTGGAGTCGTACTATTCCTGTGAAGCTCTCCAGCATGTTTATTCTGAGTACAGGCACAGTGGTCTTCCATTTTGCAATTACAGAAGCAAGAATATCCTGTCGAGCTTTCTCACTTTCCTCCCATCCCTACTGTCACTGCTTGGTATGGCTGTAGGGGATATAAATGGAACAGGAAATTTGACTGCATCCAGGATCAATGTCATTAAAGGCATGTCTTGTTTTAAAATCTAATTTTATATAACTTCTCTGTTATATAATATGCTTTTGTTTGTCGTCTTGATTTTTATCGAGGTAGTGTACATTCTCCTGGACCTTTTCATGAAGGAATGTTTATACCTGTGGGCAAGCACTAATGGCAGTGAAAGGCTTGCATTCATGGGAACAGCATTTAGCAATTCATGGTTGCCAAGGTAAGCAGCAAAGGCATGCCCTCTGCCACTCCACTGCCTCTAAAAGAAACAGTCTCTAAGGTAACAGGCTAGCACCCCTTGAGGCCAAAAAATCTTTAGCTTTTTAGACAGAAAAACACATTAAATAATACCAAGAAAAGCATTATTTTTTTTTGTCCAGGCATTTTTTCTTCACAACAGAAAAGGGTCTCAAAGTGTTCTATTTTTGGTTCTGTGCAGGAATTTAATTCAGATGCTGCCCAGTGCTTTGTGCACTCAACACCCCTTTGACAGTTTAGTTTCAGGGGCACATAGGACTAATGAGCCAAGGCATGGCTGCAGTTGGAGTCTGGCGTCTCCCAAGCCTGTGACTGTTGTTCATGTGAATAGGCAATTTCCCTGATTAGCTTGGAATTTGCAGCATTATCTGGATGGTTATTTGGCATGAACCCTTTTTCCAGGATTACAGTCAATGTGGGAGACTGAATCACCTGAAGAAAAGGTCTGCAGAGGCAGTGCTTGCCAGTTGCCAGATGCTGCTTGTGATGGGACAGAATAGGCTTCTCTTCTTGACTTCATCTTGCTCTCCAGCTGCTTGCTAACAACCTCTTTTATCTTACTGTAGCAAAAGGGAGAAGTAGGTGAGTCATCACATTTTCCCAGTGCAAGATTTTAATTAGGAGAAAAAACAAACAGTAGAGGGCTGGTTTTAAAACAGGGCTCTAACAAGAAGCAAATTACAACAGGCAGATCACCTTTCTGCTAATACTGGAGTTCCAGAGAACCATTGAGTATAGAAGGCAACCTGTCTATAGCATCTGCAGGACATTTGTATGACTCTGACACCAGTACGATTTGCTGGATGTGGGGAAAAGCAAAAGAATCATTTTTCTGGATTTTTTTTGTTTTTTTAATAAGTGGCTCAAGTTATTGCAATTTATTGACAGTTATAAAGAGACAATTCATGGACTGTAACCGAGTAATACAGAACCCGCTGGTTAACTTTTAACATCTGGTGCAGTTCCTGGAATTGTAACAAAGGTATTAGAGTTCCTCATGTGAGGGGAGATGCGTCCTGAAACGCTTTTACAACTTGCTCAACAGACTTAATATTTTTACTCTGAAGAGGAGCAGTCTGATATAACTACCTAGCCATATATTCAGGTGTGCAAAACAGGCCTTATATTTCAGCAAGACTTTGGGAATAAACTTCACATTATTGAGTTGTCAATGTGGGGGGTGGGGAGTAATGATTTGCCTACATTCAGGCTGACAGGAAGGATACTGCCCTTATTTCAAAGAAAGGACATACATCACTAACAATTCACTTCCGTTTGCTTTCACTTTATATTATAGAATCATAGAATCATAGAATAGTTAGGGTTGGAAAGGACCTTAAGATCATCTAGTTCCAACCCTCCTGCTATAGGCAGGGACACCTCCCACTAAACCATGCCACCCAAGGCTATGTCCAACCAGGCCTTGAACACTGACTCTACAGACTAAAGTAATTATGGGATAACTATGGACTTTCTAATGGTTCAAAGCATAACAACACAAAGAAGATTAAACAAGGAAATGAATCAGTTACTTCATCCACCCCATAAACTCCCAAAATATGACAATTGTTTTTATTCAACAGATGCAAAGTCAAGGGAAAGCTAGGAAGTTTCCAGACACTATTTTAATTTTAACACCTTGTCATGTCCACCTTTTGATGCAGCATACATTCATATATTGTTATGCAAGGGAAATCCTGCTCCATTGTAGACACAAATTGGCTTGGGCTTACTAAATAAGAAGCAATTTGGGATTTGTTCATTGCATGTCCTGCTCTTTATTCACATCTCAGATGCACAAATGGACTTACATTTCACTTCAGTAGAACGAAGACATGTAACTGTCAGAACAATTTGTGAGAAGCTGCCTGTCTTTTGGGGCAGTCTGCATGCACCTGAACAGCCAACACAAAGCATCTCTACACTGCCTCATCTCTGGGCTTCTCTGAAGATTATGGCCTCTTTCTGCTGTTTTGTAAGGTAAGATGCCCTGTGCCTAAGTCCAGTGAGAATGGACATTGCAAGCAATAACTCAGTGTGCCTGGCACATGTCCACAGCACTGAGTTTAGCAGACCAAGCCACTTCCAGCTGAAACATGACCAAGTTGTAAAATGAGTCTGGTCAGGAAAACAAAAGCACTGAGTCTCTTAAGTTCTCGTGTATTCTCAGAACATCCATATAGATTTGGCCGCAACATTTCAGAAACATTCATCTTCAAGAAGGTATACAATTCACAAAAGTTCAATTTCATACACTCTTAACTAACTGAAAGTAAGTTATTGAAATGTGATGTTTCAGACTACATTAGTAGTAAGAGGCAGTATTACATTCATCTATGAAATAGAAATTTATAAGAACTGGAGAATGAGTTATAAAAAACAGCTTTTTAAAATACTGGCTTTAGTTGACTTCCCTGAACTTAGTGTTGATATTTTTGTTGACTTCATAGAGTTGATTGTCATGGGACCTCTACTCAGTATCTACAATTAAAGGTCCTCCTGCAGCAGGTGACTGAGCTGCAGGACACTGTTACTAGGCTGAAAGGTCTCAGGGAAGTTTAGGGAAAGCAGCACTGCTTGATCCAGGACCAGACTGTGCAGGGGCCTCAAGTATCTACAGTTGCTCATGCAGGAAAGGAGGCTGTTAACCCAGAAAGCTGGGAAACACTAACAGGAAAAAAAAATGCTAACAACAAAAAAGGAGGAAGAAGACAATTAAAAGCAAGGGGCTTCCTCCTAAATCTGTTGTCCTCACCCAGAACTGGTTTGCTGTCCTGCAGGGGCTGATAAGGAACCACACTCCCACTAGGAACAACAGGCTGATGCACTGGTAAAGAAGATCACTACTGGTGCTGCCAGGAAAAAGTGGCGGGCCGTAGTAGTAGGGGACTCTACTTTGGAAGGAACAAAGGCAACCATCTGTCGGCCTGACTCAGGCTCAAGTGAGGTGTGTTGCCTAATCAGGCTCAGATCAAGGATGTTGCGGAGAAGCTGCCTGCTCTAGTCAGTCCCACTATTACCCACTTCTAGTGATCCATGTGGGTGCTGGTGATATAGATAGCAGTAGCCTGGGGAACATAAAGAAGGACTACAGAGCTCTGGGAGAGGTGGTTAGGGGCTCTGGAGCTCAGATTGTATTTTCATCAGTTCTCCAGGATACAGGACAGGACCTTAAAAAGGCTAGGAGGATTGGCCAGGTTAATAAATGTTTACAAGGGTGGTGCCATATTCAGGGGTTTGGGTACCTTGAACATGGGACTCAATTTAGTAGGCCAGGTCTACTGGGGTCTGGTGGAGCTGATGTGACAAAGAAGGGGAAGAGTGGATTTGGCAGGAGGCTTGCCAGACTGGTCAAGGATGCTTTAAACTAGATGTGTTAGGGGAGGGGGGCATCATTACATCCCAACACACCCAGTCACTTGCCAACAATTATAGTAAATGTTCAGAGCAATGTAGAGATATTCCAGCTGCTCCAGCCAATGAGCTGGCTTCAATTGGAGCTTGACTCAGATGCCTCTATACAAATGCCTGTAGCATAGGGAACAAACAAGAGGAATTAGAGATGTGTGCACGTTTACGGGGATATGATATCATAGGCATCACAGAAACATGGTGGGATAGTTCCTATGACTGGTATGTTGGAATAGAAGGTTACAGGCTCTTTAGGAAAGACAGACCCAGTAGACAGGGAAGGGGAGTTGCTACATATGTTAGGGATAGACTGGAGAGTATGGAACTCTGTCTGGGGACTGGTGAGCAGTCAATAGAGAGTTTGTGGGTCAGGGTTAAAGGGAGAACAGCGATGGGAGACATTATTGTGGGGATCTGTTACAGACCGCCTGATCCAGAAGACTGTGGATGAAGCACTCTATAGACAGATAGGAACAGCCTCACGCTCATAGACCCTTATTCTCATGGCGGACTTCAACCACCCTGATATCTGTTGGAGGGACGGTACAGCCCAGCACAAGCAATCCAGGAACTTCATCAGTTGTGTGGAAGACAACTTCCTTCTGCAAGTGATAGAGGAGAAGACAAGGAGAGGTAACATACTTGACCTCGTGCTCACCAACAGGGAAGGGCTGGTTGGAAATGTGACACTCCAGGACAGCCTTAGCTGCAGTGATCATGAGATGGTCAAATTACAGATCCTCAGGACAATGAGAAGAGCATGCAGCAAGCTCACTGCCCTGGACTTCAAGAGAGCAGACTATGGCCTCTTCAGGAACCTGCTCAGTAAGATTCCATGGGATATAGCCCTAGAGGGCAGGGGAGCCCAGGACTGTTGGTTGAGATTCAAGGACCACCTACTACAAGCTCAGAAGTATTGCATCCTAACTAGAAGGAAGTGCTGCAGGGGGGCCAGGAGACCTCCTTGGATGGATAAGGAGCTGCTGAGGAAACTTTGAAGATAAAAATAAACTTACAAAAGGTGGAAACAAGGATAGGAAGTCTGGGAAGAATATAGGGATGTTGTCTGGGAAGCTAGGGACCAGGTTAGGAAAGCTAAGTCACAGAATTAAACTTGTCTAGGGATGTTAAGGGTAACAGGAAGGGATTCTATGTACATTGCAAATAAAAGACAGACTAGGGACAACACAGGCCCTCTTCAGAAGCTATCAGAAGAACTGGTTACCCTGGATTTGGAGAAGGCTGAGCTTCTTAACGACTTCTCTGCCTCAGTTTTCACTGGCAAATGCTCTGACCACACCACCCAAGTCTTGGAATGCAGATGCAGGGACTGTGAAAAGGAAGACCTTGGGCCCACTGTAGGAGAGGATCTGGTTTGAGACCATCTTAAGGACCTGAACATGCACATGTCCATGAGACCTGATGAAATCCAGCCACAGGTCCTGAAGGAGCTGTCAAATGAAGTTGTTAAGCCACTGTCCATCATATTTGAAAAAATCATGGCAGTCAGGTGAAGTTCCCTGAGGGACTATAGTGATAGGACAAGGGGTAACGGGTTCAAACTTAAACAGGGTAAGTTTAGACTGGATTCAAGGAAGAAATTCTTTACTGTAAGGGTGGTGAGGCACTGGAATGGGTTGCACAGGGAAGTTGTGAATGCTCCATCACTGGCGGTGTTCAAGGCCGGGTTGGACATAGCCTTTGGTGACACGGTTTAGTAGGAGATGTTCCTGCCCATGGCAGGGGTGTTGGAACTAGATGATCTTAAGGTCCTTTCCAACCCTAACTATTCTATGATTCTAATACTGAGAATTTTATTTCTTAGTTTGCCATCATAAGCAAAATCTGTTTCCTTTCCTTCTTTTTACTGGGTTAAACGGAACACTAACGCAGCACCTGCCTTACAGAAGAACACCTTGATTTTTGAGAAGAATGTGTGGATGATCGTATCGAGAAAGAGCTTTGACAAAGACATTGTGAATAGAATAAATCCTTAGGGTGATCTAATTGTTTCTCTCAATAAGCTTAGACTTCAGGTTTCTGTACATTCCATTTTTTAATTGCCCGTATCACAACCAAGAACTTCAAGAGCTTCAGCTGGCACCAAGCAGCTACAGCAGATGGTATTGTTGCCTGACACAAATATTCCCAAGGTGGATAAAGTTCTTTTTTAATCTTAATTTGAAGCAAGAAGTACATTATTCACTTTTAAGAATAAGGAGGGCAAGTATGGCACTGTTGAGTTCACAAAATCTTTCTGCACCAACACTGCGATCCAGACGTTCCCAGAAACAGGAAAAAAAAAAAATAAAAAATAAAAAAAAAAAAGTGATTTAATTTACCAGAGGGACAAGCGACATTAGCACTTCAAGGATACCTGAATGTAAAGTTACAGTACATATGTCTTCAGTGAGAGATTGCTCATTTCAATCTTCTCTGCTCCCATTTATGTTTCAAAGGTTCAGTACAGCTTTGGTATCTTTTTTAATAAAATAAAATAAAGGGAGGTTGCAATATTTTCTTTCAGGCTTAAGTACAAAACTGATGTAATATGGCTGAGCTTGCACATATCCTCAATTACCTCTGTAGAAAAGCACAGTTGCATCCAGTTGCTAAGATAAGAGAGGAGTTGCTGACATTTCTTACCCAGAGAAGCAGCCATCAGCAAACTAGTAGTCCTATCTAGCTCTACTTTAAGTCTCCATGTCTGTCAAACAGTTTCTCCATCTTGCTGTCTCTAAAATCACTTGCTACAGACTTTAAGCGAGCTTGAGTTCTTACTATGGTTTAATGTTGCTTGCTCTGTTTCAGTCTAGGCTGCCTTTTCAAGCTTTTTATCACAAACACCACATCACACAGATCGTTGCTGGGGTCTGAGCTCTTTGGTTTATTTCATAGCTAAAATTCATGTCCAGCCCACAGATGCAGGCTCTGTTGCCAACTGCCTGCCTAGCCCCATTATCACAGTCTGCAGGCATCAACAGGCACTCATGAAAACTGGACCTCCAGTTTTCTTTTACTGCAAAGGATATGACCAAAGTCTGTTCTACTCCATGAACACAAGGTGTTCAAGAAAGCCAACAGAAATTGCTGTATGAATATATGTGGTCTGTGGTCTATGTTCTACAAGTCCTACAGGAATTATATTACTCCCAGCTTTCAACTTCAGACTGTGTATTTTTCTGATGAAAGGAGACTTTTAACTTGACTGGATTCAGCTACGAAATACATGACCTTGTTAAAATGGTACATTAGCTCATTTACATTGACCATTATATGGAGCAAACTGTGACTCTGGACATGAATCTAGACAGACTAACCTTCCAATTCTGCGAAGGCACTTAGGACTTCTGTGTTTGTCTATTCATGTTGAGAGAATTTCTATGTACTTTTTACCTTCTTTGGAATAATCAAGAACTTAGAAAAAAAAAAAAAACACAATAAAAACCAGCCTAAGCTAAGCATTTTACTTATGTGACTGAAGAGTTTCCACTTTGTCATCTTGCATCTTAGTGTTTGGAACTAAAAATATACTTCTGGTTAGTTTGCCAGACCAACTAATGTTAATAGCAGCAGTCAGCCATGTTAAATCCTACTCCTATGGGAAGACCCAGCACTTAGCTGGCGCTGCTCACTGAAGCAGCAAACACGAGGTTCTGACTTGCAGGCCTGTGCCACATCTGTGAAGGGGAATTTCCTATCTAGGAAAAATGGTGAATCAATGGGGAATTATCCCATATAGGGTAGCTAGGAAGAGCTATAAGACGCCAGATTTATCCATTGTCAACAGATGGGTTTTGAAACTCACTAGCAGAAATACAGAAGGGCAGCACTATGGTAATGCTCAGTATCCTCCGTAGAAAATTCTTTTCTTACTGCCACCCACACTCTTCTCCCCACTGGCTTCCAGCATCCTGCACATTACCTTGCCATTTCCAAGACTATCCACAAAGTGCCCAATGTTTTTTTCTTTTTTTGAATCCTGAGAAACTTCCCTGCACTTGCCTGCCAAGAAGTAGCACGGCAGCAAAGCAGTGTTTTACCTCCAGGGTTTGAAACACTTTTCTTTGATTTGTGTCTTCTCTTGACGAATAGCCAGAAAGCAGCTCCGCTGCTACTATACAAGTCACAGATTGCTTCCCCAGCCACAGGCCTCAGTGTTGTCAGGCCTGGAGTCAAAAGTAAATGAGGCAAGTTGACACTGACTTTATATTTGTGGTGATAATGGAGTGGCAATTTAAACTCTAATAATTTACAAATTTGTTTTACAAACATTATCAGCTTTCAAATAGCAATGTTTTGTACTGATAGACAAGATAGGCCATTACTGCCCTTTCAGGGAGGCAGCAGAAATTAAGAGAGAAGGCAGATTTAAGTGACCTACATAAAATCAGAGCAGCCGCTGAACCAAGACCCAACTTGAAAAGTTGCCTTTGTCTAAAAATCAGCAAATACACAAATAGGATCACATACAATCACATGGACACACTAGGGTGATTTGGGGAGTAGCACAGTCTAATTCTTATGAACTCATACCCCATTTAACAAAGCAGTGGCTGTATTATCAAATGAATACAGTCAGCCCTGTTACAGATAGACACATGCTGTTGCAGACCCAGGGTACTTGAGCACTGTACTGTATCCCCCATTCTTCCATTCAAGAATTATTACAAAGTCAAGCTGAATGTTTCTTTACTTACATTGTCAGCATGTCACAGGTCATGCTTCTCTATGACCTCTCATTGTCCAGAGGAGAAAACTGAAAAGGAATGGTTTCAAAAGTCTTCTATGCTACATATGATTTTCTGCATAGCAGTCACTGTAACATGCACCTATTTATGACTTTTGCTTTTTCAATCCTGGCAGGTAGAAAATTTTTAGCTTACAGAGTAAAGCCACAAGAAGATAGTTCTCAACAGTCCTCACTTCTCCCATCTTAGACATAGGACCTTCCTTACCATTAGTTATCTTTGTTAATTAGTTTTCTGTGATTTGCTGCTCCATACCCTCTTCCTCTACCTCCCCCTCAACAGTGAGCACAAAAGGATAAAAGTTGTTTCCTAAACCTCTCCCCCCAGGAACATAAAATCACTTCCATTAAAATTAAGCAAATACACTAACATTAAAAAAGAAACAATTGCTTCAGCAAGCAAGCTCTGCTGAATGCCCAAAGCCTTCACTAGGTTAATTTCCCATAGAAAACTCTCAGCATCTCAAAGGTTATATTTTATAATATATAATATTATTAAAATAATATTTTTAAAATAAAGTATTGTAATATTTTATAATTATAACATTCTATTTTAAAATTTATTATTTTATCATTTATATATGATATATAAATGTATCTATTGTGTTTATTATTATATTATTGTATTTTATTTATAAAATATTTTATAGTATTTTATTATTTATTGCTCATCAGAGCATCAATAAATAATAAAATAAATACCCAACAGCATGGACACCTAACAGGACAGAACCATTTAAAAGAGAAAAACTTAGATCTTCATAAAATTGTGCTCGGAGGAAAGCAACCAGAAGAACTCATTAACTATTCCCAGAAATCACGGATCACACACACTTAAAAATACCAGCAAACAAAGACTGGAAATTATAAAGTATTAACAAATTGCTTTTAATTAGCCAGAGCACAGTAGCATGTTAATCTCCCCCCTACTTCACTTACCCCATTCCCAAGACAGCTGAAGTGGCAAACACACTATGTTACATGAACACAGGCCATACTCTGCTGAGCAGCTCTTTCAGCACAGCTGTAGCAAGCAGGACAACAGACTTGGACTTGGGTACCATTTTCACCTTGATACACATCCGAACACTTCAATCCACACAAGGAAAAGCACCTTGCAACTACTTCCCTTTCCGTAATTTTTTATGGTGCCCACTAATTATAACACACAGCAACTACCCAATTCCAGCTCTTTATGGAGTAATCCAGAGCAGTATTCTATACACACTATGCTCTAGGATTCCCTTAGAAGCACTCCATGCTCTACCTCCCATAACAGCATACTTGTTTCTGGAGAAACCTGCCCCTGTAGTCCCTTTGCCTCATGCTTGCCTTGGGTTTTCCACGTTAGGTTGAAGCACAGATCTCTGGCCAGCATCCTCAGCACTTCACTTCAGAAACAGCAGCTGCACTGAGTGCAAATTCAGAAAAGCAGAAAAATACAACACAGCTCTAAACCGCCCACAGTGGTAGAAACTCCTCAGCTTCCCCAGTTCTCTCTTCCTAACCACACCACCCCTCTTACCTCTTTGCTAGCTCAAGTCTACATAGAAGTCCAAAGCAGCTGAACTTTCTCTCTGAGATTTCCTAGTGCAATGCAGACTCCAGTTACTCCCCTTTCAAAGCCAAGCAGTTTCCTCAAAAGCCTTCAGGTAGCAGTCTTTAACTCATGCTTGGTCCCAGCAGAAGTATGAGTAGCAGCAAGAGGCCAGTAAAGCCCTGGAGAAACCATCTGTTCTGCTATAAACACTCAGATAGCTTATTCAATCTGTTAATGGCATATCTTCATCAGTTTTATATATTTAAAGCTTTTAAAGCAGGTTGTTTCCTAGCCCTGCAAATCCCCCCTCAGCCCTGTTAGCCACCTGGACCCAGCTGAGAGAAGCTGTGAAGTTAATTATTAGAGCTAATGGCTCCATGCACACCACCTGGGCTGGGGCACTGCCTCAGCATATGCTTGCTGTCCACACCAGTGGGAGCCTCTTCTGTCAATGCATTGGTCACACCAACACATACTACAGTATATATGCATTATCTCACCTCAGTGACATATTTCAAGTGCCCCAGGTCATGTTTTCGCGACACTATAGGGGATCTTATATGCTATTTTTTTCCAATTCTTTATGGCACATGCTCCAAATCAGTGTGGGGTTACCAGAAATCAAAGGGCAGACACGACAGACTGCCAAGATAAAACATCAGCAGTTTTCCTGGTTTTCTTCTCCCTAGACATCATCTATCCCCCAATCACCCAAACCTATTTTCTCAGTATACTTGCCCCCAGGTCCTCCAGTTCACTATTCCTTAAGAAGGAATTCCTATCCTCTAAGCAGCAACACCACTTCTAGCCCCAAGCCTTTGCTTCTCTTTGTTACTTAGTTTCTCACTAGTTGCTCCAAGTCCCATCAGCTGGCAGCCTCTAGTAAAGAGCTGCAACTCCTCTGTAATTCCATCCCCAACAGAAGCAGTAGGTGCGGTGCCATTTCCTTTCCATACTAGCATTTCATCTCCTTGTCCTTGTCCTTGTACCCAATGCAGGCTTGAGCCTGCTATTGCCAGGTGCTATGTTATGACTCCAAGTAGTGATCAGTTAGACTCCAGATGCAGTTGAGCAGATTTCTTTCTCCTTTGCTCTTGGTGAATAGCGAACAATGCCCAGAGGAGGTAGTGTGTTCCACATGCTCCTAAGACTTGGCCAAGTCTCTTCAAGAAATTGATTGTTATATTTTAAAATATAAAACCATGACATTTCTTAGCCTCAAAAAGGAAGTTACTATTCACCCTGCAAGGGGAAAACTCTATTTGAATCATCTTTCACTTCACAAGCCACAGATCACAATATCTCCATAACATTAATTACAGGATTTAGTGCAGAATTAAATTTATGTAAATAAAAGTAATTATAATAATTATTGCTACTATGGTGCAATTATATTACTAATTGTGCTCTGACTTGCATTTCTGGTATCAGCTACATCTTTATATACTTCACCACCACCCTCATAAGGAAAAAAAAAACCAAGTTCCTCCTTCACACACAGAATACTCATCACCTACCAGCAATCTAAACAAACCATCCTGTTCTGACCTGCTAGTACTGATTTACTAATCTTGTTAGGTTTAATTGTTCAGGAGACAAATAGAGTAGATAAAACAGAAGGAAAAGCAGTATTTGTGTCTAATGGAGTGCCTTCTATTATGTAGCTATGGATTAAATTTCCCTATTTAGTACCAGTATTTTCAAGTTTCTCATAAACTGCAAACTGGGATGCAGTTTGACTTTGAAGACCCAAAAGAACAATGTTTCTGAAACACAGTATATTCTCTGAACCCTCTAACCTGAGAACTCTGCAGGTATTTCACACCTACACAGAATAAGCAATTACTAGTCAAATGTGGTTTCAGCTCCAGCTGTTGCTCTACAGCTATGTTGGTACTTATGTTTGTGTCTAAATCATAAGGCAAGAGCGCTCCAGAAAGTAAACCGCAGTCCAAAGTATGTCAGTTGTCTAAAGCAAACAGTTACAAATCCACCCTTGCTGCCAAGCCACTTTGCTTCCAGTGGATACTAGAGTGGATGCAAGATAAGAAAGTGCAGGAAGAATGTTACTTACCTGGGCCTTATATCAATACAGTGTCAAGATGTATCTGGACACCTATCCAATTACCAGCTAAGAAGTATTCCAGTTCCACTGGTGAGATCTATCTTATAAACAGACTGACACCTCTCATGCTTTATTCCATAAGGTTTCTTCTCAGCATGGCTCAGTAGACTAGGAAACAAAACTTCAGCTAAGTGAAGCTCTAATCCAGCAAGTGATTAAAAAGTCTAGAAGAACGGAAGAAGAACATGTAGAGAATACGTTGAACCAGTATTACACTATGGTACTGGAATCACCAAAGTTTGTATTTTTTCAGATAAGATGCAAAATGCAGGTTTCTGCTTGCTGTGATCATTGTTAGCCTTTCAAAAGTTAGGAGGTTTTCTCTCAGTGAGCAAGCAAAAGTTCCTATTGTCATCCTTTTTCACTGTTTTGTACAACTGTTTCAAACTGTCTTGTAGCTGCATTGTACACATTCTACTCTAAAAGGAAAAACAAAAAAAAAACATGATGAATATGCTAAACTGAAGAGTGAGGATGCTGATCTAAACGCAGCTTTTATACCAATGTGTAAGAATACAATTAAAATAGGAGTTTGTAGTGCATTAAGCTCCTGTACTATATAAACTTAAGACAGAAAATCCTGTGCCTGATACTTACTATACAAATAAATAATACTATCACTTCATGGAGATATAATATCCCTATGTGACAAAGGGTTACTGTCATTTCATGGTCTTGTACAGCTTTATTAGGGGCTGACTGCCTTATCAATATGGCTGTCCTTCCTGCATACACTACTTACAAACATATATCACTCTGTTTACCTGAGCTAGTACAAATGTCTCTCAACACAACCCCTCATTATGCAGCATAGACATACCCATTCAACATGTCGAGCAGTAATACACAGTGCAAGGCCAACAGTATCACATTGGTTTCTAAGTTCACAAAATGATTTTGGCTGAAGACATCTTCAAACACATGAAATATGCTGAGTATAGTCATAGTTAGAAATCAGCTCTATGCCTCTTGCATACCCAAAGCTCCCTCTGAAGTATAGAAGAAATTTGTTACAAGTACTTCAGTGACAGTGAACAAGGCCCTTTGTTGTTATCAATGAAAGTCAATCATTTGAGCTGCTAAGCAATTTTTCATTATGGGACAAGCAACCACAGATTTAGCTATGCCCAGAAGAGAAACAAAAATGTAAAAATGGAGAAGTAATTTTCACAGAGTGATTTTTTTGAAAACAAACAAGAGACAGAGAATCTTATTTACCTCATCTAATTACCTATCAATTCAGCAGAAGCTGTAGCTTTGATTTCACAAATACACCAATGAGGAGAAAAATCACAAAATCTCTGCTGAACGGAGGACAACTCCTCTGTTGGCACAGAGAACCATGCTTTTTCATACAAGAACATTAATCATAATAGAATAATTATTTTGTACTTGGTCTGCTGTTTGTAACAGGAAATTTCCAACAAATCACACCGTAACTTACTTCTAGTGACCACTTACCCATCTTGAGAAAAAAGAAAATCCCACAAGCAGTTTAAGTTTCAAGGGATCTGAAAGATTTCTTGAATTCTACCATTTAGTATTTTTGTCTAGAGTTAAAGGAAGTATGTTCAATCCATGTTCTACATTTCGCAACAAGTTACATGTTCACAGAAGTTAAAATATGGCTTAACTGCCTTCTTAAATGTCTTGATTAGAACTGCACAGAGAGAAAAATAGTCATCTAAGACCTGTTACAGGTAAAACCAGTGGTTTCTTAAAAAATTACAGATTGCAATACAGAAATTAGCACACACAACTGATTCCCTATGTGTATCAAATAAAAGATGTTTCCACTGCCATCATTAGCATAACTGAATGTAATTCATGCATGTTCAAAGCATCTTTGAACTACATAGATCAGGTTTTGTAGCTCTTTTAACTAAGGCAACATGAAGCCTCAGGCAGGCTGCAAAACTTGATGGAGCAGCAGGGCCAACACCTGAACATACAGAAGATCACAATGAGTTCCAGGCTGCTATTAGAATGGGGCAGATATTTAATTTAGCTAGTTATGGTTGAGACCAAATATTTAGTTTAATATTTTAAATCCTTATTCACTGAAGAACCCATTAAAATGTCAAAAGAAATAACCCTAAACTTTAAGTACTACTTTAATTTTTCAATTCATTTTTCTGAAATTACATATAGTAATTATGTTTCACATTTTTGACAGGTTTCCCTATAGACCTTCCTCAAGGGACCTAAGGCCATGTTGTTGCTCTGTATATTTTTGGCTCCAAAATAAATTGTTCTTCCTTCTTTAGTGCCTGTTATAGGTGTGGTGGTTTGTGGTGGTGCTTTTTCCCCCCTACTTCAAGTGAAATTTACTGAAGTGGGTATTGGGTCATGAAACACATAATGAAAAAACAGGAAGCTTTACAACAGTGATCTATGACTGTCTGTCTATGACAGTATTGCTAACACAGAATATCTTCCCAAGTGTATCTTAGATAATGCCTAAATTAGATGTCAGGTAATTTGCTCTAAGGAAATAACAAATACAAAAGCATATAAGAGGCCTCTGAAATTACACTATACGGAGTTTGCACAAATGTTGAAAAGACTGAAGAAATGGCAGAATATAAGATTAACAATGTTACAGATGATACTAACATGAAAAATAATATGAAAATCTTTCAACTATCTCCAAACTTTTACAGAGTAACTTACTGCAGCCTTATTTGTCACAAACCAACAATTATTTTTGGTTTTGCTCTTGCTTCTTCCTCTTCAGATGTATCAGCAAAATCTAGGAAATCACTGGCAGTCCTAGAATTGGAATAGATTTATTGTATATGTTCTGGACAAACATAATAACAAAGATTATACAGACAAACCAGCTCGAGAGAATCAAAATGCTTTCTTACCTACTAAATATTCCACTAGCAGAAAAGGCAATTTGGTTTGTGCGTAGCACACTACCCTGAAAAATCATACCTTGCTCCATCTCTAGTCTGCTCTGTGATCTAAAAGTAGGTTATTTCAATAACTCATTGTGTCTCAGTTTTTTCCTCCTTAAGGAGATAACAAAAGTCAAGTCTCCCTTGCAAATGTTTGGATTTAAAGGTAAAAAGTATCAGGCAGGCATATTATCATCAAATTATTTTTAAAAGTCAATGAACTGTCATTGTTTCATAACACGTTGTTATCAACAAGATAGCATTTACAAACAGTTTATAACCAAAGAATCTAACAAAAGAAAGAGTTAAAGGAAAGAATGAGGAGTGGCTGGAAGTTTCAGTGAAACTTTCTTCAGTGAAGAAGTTTCTTCTTCACTGAAACTTAGAGGGCATAAAGTGACTAGTAAATGCTTTTTCCATACAGCAAGTATCAGACTACTGTAATTACATTTAGCATTATATCATATTTAAAAATAAGTATCAGTCACAACTCCTGTGCAGTTTAACTTAAAGCTTTATAAACCAGACACCTGGAAAAGTTATTTTTTCTAATGTAATTACAGATGATATTCAAACAAATATTAAAATAAGTCTTTTACCTGATATAAAATATATTTCAATACTGACATAGAAATAAAAGATTTATCCTTTGCCAGGAAATACATCCTGAAACAACAGTATCTCTACTGAAGTTGTAAAACTTGCCTAAAAATCAATGAAAAAAAGTAATGAAGGAATAATGGCACTTCCTTTAAAGCTTAGTGGTAGCTGAAATGCAATATATTTGTTTGTTAATTTCCTTGCACACATCTTACAACACCAGAGTAGCTGAATTGTTTATTTCAGAAGAACTCATACATATAACCATGATTTTAGAAAGCTCACATGCAACAGATTGTGATCAGAGTTTGTATATTTCAGTATCACTTTCACCCAACTGCATACAAGGAAATTATTCAAATTACAAAAAAGCTTATTTGAATGTTGATTTTAGCAAGTTTTTTTTCTAAATTTCACCTTGTAAAACTAACAATCTTTAAAAATGTTAATCTAAAAGGCTCATTTTTTAAAGGGGTATTTGTGGAACTTCAGTATAAAACATTCTTTATAAAATACAAAATGCTTGAACATTTGTAAAAATAATATTTCTAAAATATTATGGAGTCGATAAATTGTCATAAATTTAACACAGGTTCCCTCTAATTCAGAAAAGTGGTTCTCAAAATAAATCAGTAATTCTCTAGTGCACTTATAAAGAGAAAAGATCAAAAGCAGTAACTGGTATCTTTCCTTCCAGTGTTAATTAGTAATTAAAAATCTTAGCTTCATTAGTACCTACTCTGAAAGAGTTTGATTTTTTACAATTAATTTTTTTTTTTTTTGGTGGGGAAAGGGGATGCTACACAGACAAATCCTACAAAAAAGAGTAATGAAAATTAACTAGTTTGAAACTGTCTGCCTTCATCACAGTTAAAAAAGGATATGAGACTCCATTATTTTCTTTTAAATAAGCATCTTCCCTGAAAGACCTCAGCTTTCATTTGGTCTTGAGTTGCAAGTATTGCATAATTCTACTGGCCAAGTAACATTCTTTCTCTGTGACAGTCCAGGTATGTCTGATAATTTTAAGGAGAAATACAAACATAAGAACCGGTTCTTTGGCATAGTACAGAAGTTGACAGCTTCTACTGTTTGGATTGGAAAGAAGAATTTCCCATATTTGGAGCAAGGGGGACAGGACAGGACTTGTCACCATTTCAAAGCCAAGTAGATTAAAAGAATGTCCCTTTACGGATTTCAAGTGTCTTCCATTTGTAATTTACTTGATGTCTTCAGTACTGATTCCATTTTCACTTGAACTATCACAGCTCAATATTTCCTGCATACAAGGTAATCATCAGTATTGCAGTAAACCCTGTTAGTAAACCAGCATTCTGAATAAGGAAGAATGTCAGATCCATCTTTCTTCCTGTCACTTTTTCTCGCAGCATATCATTCATCTCTGGGAACTGAAAAAAAAAAACCCAGATATTTTTAGGTAAGTATTGCCACCTCGTGGTAGCGTGCATTAAGTTCATTAAGAACTGAAATATATTGTTACTTAGGGCTGAACATTACAACAGATGAAAGCAGTCACAGGACCAGGTCACCCTAATTACCCTGAAAAAAACATTTCAACAAGGATGTTGAAAGAAAATGTTTTGTTCCTCTCTGCTGTGACTTCACCTGGTTTTCTCTCATGTAAATTTCCTCTTTTTAATTACAGCAGTCTCCTAGGGTCCAATTGTTGGCCCATATGCTGCTAGGAGCAGCTGCCCTTGTATTGCTAAAAGTTGTGTTTCTTCTTTCGCTAATATAAACACAGAAATCTTTTTTGAGGAAATGGAAGATCAGGATTCTTCTGCTTTATCTGGAAGCAAATGAAGTGAAGCTGAAAACAGACAATTTCTCAGAAACAGGAAATCTGTTACAAATAGAAGACCTGGCAGGCTGATGGAGTGGTAAAGCAAGGAAGAAAGGACAATGTTGTGGAACTGATGGTAACACATGCAATATTATATTACAGTGCAATGAAGGGATTCCTCATTCCATAACATGCATTTTAATGGCAACATAGTAGCAAAGGATGACTATCTGTTGTTAACTGCATAAACAAAGATACTTCCTCTGAGAGCAAATGGAGGTGATGGCAGATAAGCATTGGTGATAAAATCCCCTGTATGGGGTGATTTAGGGCATGTGCTTGCTGCAGATAAAGTCAACTGCAGTAGACTTTGACAAACATACTCAAATAAGCTTTGAACTCTTCTGTTGTGCTGACAGTAATATAACTAGAATGCAATGAACACTGTATATTTCAGTGTTAGTTTTGAAACCTTCAGGCTGGGTGACTCGGAGGCTGTATCTTTCTTTGCTCTCACAAGGCAGAAGCAGCCACTGAAGGTAACGCAATTCTTGAAGAACAGACTAAGGTTAGTGTGAAGCAGCCAAACCTTCCCAGAAATCATTCCAGAGCTCCATAATCCTCTTGCACAAGAGGCAACAAACCAGATCAGCTTCATGCCATACAGCAAGGCTCATTTGTGCACACACGTCAGTGTACACATTCTCACATGCCACAGCCTCACCACACAGTGATCTTACTGGCAGAAGTTGGACTATGCCAATACTGGAGGAAAAAAAAGATTAGCAGAAAGAAAAGAAGGAAGGAATGACATTCTAGTTAATCCTACCTGCTTCTGGACAAGCAAATCAGAAGTGTGTAAAAACCGTAACAGAAAGCATAAAGCCAGATCTCTGTATAGAGAACTTGAATACCCTACTTCAGACTTTTCAGGAGGAAGAAAGATTCAGATAGGTAACTGATACAATCCAAAAACCTATAAAAAGAGAGAAAGATTGGGGCAGAGGGAAAGAGACAGAGAGAAACAGAGAACAGAACAGATATAAAGAAAAGAATGTTACCTACTTTGATGGGTTTAATAACAAACTTAAGTTGAGCCACTCTCAATTTCTGTCAGGGGTTTTACATTGAATATGCTACTATTCATTAATCAGGAGTGAAACTAAATGAAAAGCTTTAGCAATTAAGGTACAGTCAATTTGTAAAACAAAAATTAAACTGTTCATTTAACTCTAACATTATTACTTCTTAAATTCTATGTTATTACCTAAATTATAGTAGTATTTAATGAAATAGTCACTTTAACTATATGACAGTTCTTAAACACATATAGAACCAAACTGGGGTCTAAAATCTTTTCAAAATCAGACCTCACTCTTGCAGTTCTATACTCAAATGGATTCTTCTGTGGCAGCTGTAAACACTTTTGCAGATACATCTGATCTTACAACACTGAATTAGGCATAACAAAACTTAATTTTTTTGAAAGATCTCTCTCATTTTGACATAATACATCATCGTAACAGTAAATTTTGGAATGCTGCTGACCACTTGTGAATGGTCTAAATCTGATCTGAATCCTAGTACAATTTCTCTGGCTTAAATCTTCTTGCACACTTTAAAAAATAAATGATAGACAGACTGTTTTGAATATAGTTTAGCAAATTTCAGTTTGAACCAAGAAACTGGGGCTGGTACTGTTTAATTTAAACTAGAATAGAATTTAAGTCAGGTTTTTCACTTAAAGAACCCCAAAGCTCTACAAAATACCTTTCATTCAACTCAAAACTAAATACTTAGTTTCATTTTGTTTAACTTGATTTAACTTGGGTTTTTTGTTTTCTTTCAAAATATGGCTTAAATAGACAATTGAACCTCTTAAAAATAATAAAAAGGAATACTTTGCACCTCAAAATGCCAAAACAAAGTATTTCCATACTTTTTACTCTCTGATGAAACCAGCCCGAATTCATAAGAAGCTCATTTCTCTCTAAAATTCCGTTTCATCAATAATCTGAACAGCCCTATTTGTGGAGTGAAAAGCTTTCATGTTTCATGAATAAGCATAACTATTTGTGTGCCTCCATTAACGATATAATTGATGATTTAATGATAAGTAGATGACACTAGTATGAGAGGGACAAATTGGTAAATTCTACTGGAGTCTTTGTTTTCTTACAGAAAAGCAAATAAATGAAAATGAATCTTACCATATCTGCCAGAGAGATGTACAGGAACATTCCACCAGCCACAGCGAAGATGATGTTAGGAGCAAAGTTGTTGCCTACTAATATACCAAATGCCATCCCAATGTAACAGGAACATGCAGACATAAAATTGAAAAACAGAGCCTGCCGAGTACTCATTCCTGCATTAAGCAAGATGACAAAATCCCCTAAAAGTAAGAAAGAAAAAATCTTCAGAAAATGATACTGTGATTATTTTCTCATTTCAAAGGAAGTCTGAAGACATGACCTGTATACAAATTATGACCCCTGACGTTTTTCTTTATTCAAGTATATAATGAGAATTTCCCTTCAAGACTAAGGTAACTGTAATATTCTAAAGCAAGTAGCTGATGTACAGGTGAGCTAAGAGCATAGAAGCACAGAACTAGCTATAATGATATCAGGAAAACAATGTATACAACAGTGTATATAGCACATATGAACAGGCCAATTAATACCTCTCTAGCATATGAGCTTCCACTCACCTGCACCTGGGACCTTCCTGTGCTAGATGTGTATTTTGCTGCTTTGGAATTTTCTGATGAATATTTTCTCCAATAATTTCTCTAAACTTTCAATCAATGCCAAATTTTGGCCAGCACAACCTCCAATAACAGTGATTTTCACAGTAAACAAAGTGTTGAATGAAGTTCCTTACCCAGTTCATGAGGAAACTCTTCACATAAGATGGCTATGGAGGTACTAAGACCTTGAAACAGAGACAACGTGAAAGAAGCACCAATAGCCAAACCATCTATGAAGTTATGTACAGCATCACTCAGTGTTACCATCCAAGCAATGGTACCAATCTTTGACAGTGGACGCCCATTAAGGCATTTGCATAAATTGGCTTGGGTGGCTTCTTCCTGGAAAAAAAAAATAACACAAAAAACGAATTACATAAAACCACTAAAGAAAACGACTCTTCTGTCTTTAAATGAATGCTAAGTATAAAATAAAGTTCTATTTCATATGGAGACCAAAATGCTTGGTCCAAGAAGCAAAAAAAGCACAGGTAACAGCAGCAAATGTTTTCTGTTTCAACAAGTTAACACACAGGGCCAAATCACCCTTCTGACTACAAAGCTTTATCTAAACATTCTTCAGCTAAGACAGAAAACAGTTCACACTACAGTGGTCTGAATGTCTCTCTGGAGTATCTGTCAGATTAAGAGAATGCCAAGATCCTCACAGGTTCCTAAGCCACCTTAATTAAGCGTGTATAGTCAGAAGGATCTGGTCAGAGTGCCTGACAGCATGTGTTTCCTATCTAAAACCCATTTCCTACCTGGCCCAGTTATATGCTGCCAGTACATCATGCTCTCAGACACACACTTAGCTGTCACAGTAACAGCCAGGTACATGTGAATATAGACACATCCAGATACTCCATAAACTTTATTTCTAATCTGCAGCAATGATAGTCATGCCCAGCTATTCAAATTAGTTTCTACAAAGTGCATATTTAATAAAAAACATAAGTGGGTAATTCTGACTGTGCAAACTGAAGGCTCAGAGCATGAAAACAACAGGCTAATACAAACCTACAGTGCACATACATACCCAGGGATTTCAATAATTCCTCCCAAAACTGAAAATAATTTATACATGTGGTGCCATGAAGTAACAAAAACCATGACCCAGATAAAAGGAGCTGCCATTTTAGTAGGAGCACAAACTAACCTCCCCTAGAAAACTCCTGATGATCCTAGTGGTTCAAGCCCAGCTGGTAACTCAGCACCACACATTCACTCACAGCCCCCATTAGTATCCCCCTGCTCCTGGTGCAATGGGGAGGAGAATCGAAAAAATAGAAACCCCATGGGTTGAAATAAGAACAGTTCAATTACTAAAGTATAATATTAAACTTCTACTACCGCTACTACTACTAATAATAAGGGAAATAACAAGAGGAAAGAATATAAAACTAAAAGGAGAAAGGGAATAACAAACCCTATAAGCACAAGTGATGCACAATGCAATTGCTCACCACTCACTGACCGATAACCAACCTGACCCGAGCAGCGATCTGCCCTTCCTGGGGACTCCCCCCATTTAAATACTGAGCATGATGTGCTGTGATGTGGAAGATCCCTTGGCTAGTTTGGGTCAGATGTCCTGTCTCTGCTCCTTCCTGAATTCTTGTGCCCTTCTTCACTGGCAGAGCATGAGAGACTGAAAATTCCTTCATGCAAAGTTAGCACTACTTAGCAACAACTAAAACATTGGTGTTATCAGTGCTGTTCTCGGGTTAAAACCAAAGCACAGCACTGCACCAGCTACTAGGAAGGAGAAAAAGTAACTGTTACAGCTGAAACCAGGACAATCCATCAGACTGCATTGTGTAAAAGGTATATTAGTAACTTCTATTGTACATGAGAAAGAGAGGTAGTAGTGGGTTTTATTCCATAAAACCGCTCAATTACTAAAAAAAAAATCCCACATGAAATGCCAAGCATCTCCATAAAATAAGTGGTTTTACAAAAAGTGTTTATTAGGATGAAAAAAAAAAACCAGCAAATAGAAATGTGCAAAAATGTCACTTGTACATACTTGTTACGATTGTTCCCATTAAGCGCATTCAGGGCGTTGTGGAAACCATGGGTGTTGTGTGCCTACAGTTTTCTGTGGGCAGTAGGAGCATAACTGGTTTAGCCATAGAACCAAGTAAAAGAACCATGCTCTGGTACCAATTGCATAGCTGCCAGTTCAGCATTGCATATGTTTGACAAACATGAAAATCAGATCAGAAAGGTTTTTTCCTTGAACTAAATAATTTACAAATATATGTGCTGAAGTTTCTATGTGTGCATAAAGAAAATGAGCACTAAGAAGATGTTATTTAAAATTAACTTGAACTCAGTAAGAATGGAACTGAATATAGAAATGTGCTGTGGTTTGGGTTGTTTTATTTATGTCTCTTTTTAAGTATTTGCAATTAATTTAGGAGAATAGTATTGACTGAGTTCTAAAAATCACTTTGCTGATTCAGTCTTGCAAAATGTAGAAAAAACTGGAGTTTAAAAACTGGGAATCAGTTATCGAGAGGCTTCTGTAATATATATAGGGCTATCTGCTGTTTACTGTGTAGTTCTGAGGTATCATAATTCTTGCCTGTAATGTATTTCAGATAACGTCTTGACTTCTATAAATTATATAAAGTACAATGACATTGTTTGTCTGGGTTTACATTCTGAACTTTAACAGCTTGTGTGTCAAATAGCAGTAGATGAACGACTAATGCACATGCTTAATGTTTAAGATCAGCCAGAATACTGACAAAGTGACTCTACAAATACGTAGAAGGCAGAAAATAACAATGTCTCGGATAGATTTTTCCCCCTATGTAATGGTAGTTTGGTAGTTTCATCACAGACAAGATGCCATCCAAGGAGAATTGTAATGCCCAACTGGACTATCAGGTCTGACTTTTATTAATTATTAGTGCAGTTCTGTATTATTTGTATCTCCACAGTTTATGGTGAACAAAATACATCCTTGGTACTTTTGTTCTTCTGAACACAATTTTTTCTTTAAAAGTAATGTCATATCCTTTGTTCCCAAATTTAAGAAATCATAGAGACTCTCTTATGTTGTCATAGAATAGTTAGGGTCGGAAAAGACCTTAAGATCATCTAGTTCCAGCCCCCCTGCTCTGGGAAGGGACACCTCCCACTAAACCATGCCACACAAGGCTATGTCCAACCCGGCCTTGAACACTGCCAGTGATGGAGCATT